>PVJI01003342.1:0-125888 GCA_004026765.1 Micronycteris hirsuta
GTGTGTTCTGTCTGATACCACAAAGCAATTAACTTAATTCTGACTCTATCTACCTGGAGAAAAGATCAGATCAGACAGGTTAAGGGCTCAGATCCAGAAAACTTTCCCACTTCAGAGGCCAATGGTAAGGCCAAGTTGCCACCCATACTTTTGATAAATGAGCTATAGTTTAATCCTTCCTCAGATTCAAGTAATCTGGTAGAGAGGCTCACAGAACTCATTTTACTTACTAGATTACCAATTTATTATAAGAGGATATAACTCGGGAACAACCAGATGGAAAAGATACATAGAGCAAGAAATGAGGAGAGAGTGTGGAGCTTCCATGCCCTCTCAGAGCAAGCCACTGTCCCTAAATCACCACGTGTTCACCAATCTGGAAGCACTCCATACCCTATCCTTTTGAGGTTTTATGGAGGCTTCATTACATAGGCACACTTGATTAAGTCATTGGCCATTCATGATTGAACTCAATCTCCAGCCTCTCTTCCCTCCCAGGAGGTCAGGGGATGAGACTTAAAATTCCAACTCTCTAATTACATGTTTGGCTCCTCTGGCAACCAACCCCCATCCTTACATGATCTAGAGGCATTCCAAAAGTTGCTTCCTGAACATAACAAAACACACCTTTATCACAGTTGTCGTTTAGGAAATTTCAAGGGTTTTAGGGACTCTGTGCCAGGATCAGGGACTTAGACCCAATACATAGTTTTCTTATGATAAATCACAACACCATACACACCTTGGGAAAAGACCTTTTAAAGGTCTGTTCCTACCTCCCTTTATTCCCCTGTGTACCAGATATCTCCTCCTGAATGTCTCAGCACCACTCAAAGTTAGTATAACACTACTCGAATGCTGTGCCATTATATCCTTCCAGCAGAATAGAGTAAATTTATAACCCTTGGTAATCTGAGTTTGGAACAAAATTTTGTTTGTAATCTGGTATTTTATATGAACATTTCATGCTCCTAAGGTATTTGTGACTCTACTAGAATAACAATGTATTTTCCCCAAATGTTGATTAAACTGAACTCCCCAGGAATATTCGGCAGATTTATCTGTAACTTCATGTCTTCACACAATACTAAGGGATGATGGCCATAGTCTGAAAAGCATGAAATTTGGGAAATTCACTTCTCTCTCTCCTTCTTTTCTCCATCCAAATTTCTCCATGACAGTTTCCTCTATTAATACTCAGATCATCAATGCCTCATCCCCCTTCTTTCTAACCCACCTCTGGGTCTCAGCCTCCTGCCTTGAAGGCTGTCCCTTTGCCCAGTTCTCCCCATGACTGTCTCTAAACTGTGCATATTCTAAATACTTTCCAATACAATAACTTTTCTCATTTCCAGACAATAAAATCTTTCTTTTGAATTCACCTTGTATACCACTACTGTAACAGTAGGGAACTATAACCCTCCTTTCTTTTGACATTGTCTCTGTGGATGTTGACTCTGATTGATGTGTGACTACTGATAAATGGCCTGTTTGCTTGAGAATTCTAGGAATTGACTTCAGGAGGGACAGACTCCAACCTTCAGACATTCAGTTCTGGGTGATTTGCTGACCTTCAACCAGTTACCTGAACAGATTGTGTTGGCTTACACATAGTTCTCTCAACAGAGAGCTCTTGTCCTCCTCCCCTTGATATCTTTGTTCTGCTTTCCCTCTTCCTCCTTATAAAAAGCTCTGCTTGTACTGAGATGTTAGGATGGGCTTTGAGACAAGAGTCCTCCCTCTTCTCAGTTGGCTGGCACTTGGATAAATCTCTTTCCTTTTCACCAGCACCTGTCTCATTAGTTTGGCTTTTGTTGCGGCAGGCAGCTGAACCTAAGATCAATCACACTATCAGAACAATTACGTTACTAACACTTACTTGCATTTTTCAATCTCGATAAAAGTCAACAATGACTCCCAGTAACCAGGAGTTTGCATATATCCAAAGGTTTTTGAACTGACCCCTTCATTTTATGTACTAGATTTCCCTCAAAGCATACTTTTCTTCACTCTGAAATTTTCAGATTGGTCATTGCTGTCACCATGCAGTCTGTACTAAGGGCTACATGCCATGAGTGATACAAAGAGGAATAAGACAGGAGCTTAAAATAAAACAACACCATAAAACACACACAGATAACTGGTTTAAGGTAAAAATAATCAGTGCTTTAGGAGAGGGACAAACAACAGACTGATGGGGTTCCAAAGGGGCTCATATTTGTGGCTGTGAGGATGGCAGTGAACTCTAGGAGGGATATCATATTTTAAATATGCTTTAAAGGGTAACTAAAATGTGGGCAGACAAAAATTTGGAAAGAGAACCAGTTTGACCAAAGCATTAAAGTATAAAAGCATATAGGTAATGAATTCCGCAGTCTATCCAGCTAAATAGAGAACCTGAGCATAGTGGTGAGGAACAAATTCAGGGAAGCTGTTTGAGGCCATGTCCTAAATAGCCCATGCTTTTCTTCTGATGGAAGGGGACCAGCGAACAGCACTTTCATTACCAGCTCAGAGATTTTCCCAGAACCTGCCCAGGATGCCCTCCATCTCCTGCTGCTGAATTTGGACCTTGCAGTGTTTTCTAACTTCCCCGGCAGGTGTTCCACTGCACCCATCAGTGGCATGTGCTTAACCAGCCTGGGCTGCTGCACCACTTACATGGACAATCACTCCATCTCTGAGCCTCAGCTTTCTTATCTGTGAAATGTAGCTGAACCTTGCATCTGGTGTTGTGAGCTTCAAATGAGATAATTGTGTGCAATTAAAATAAATGGAAGCTATTAGTTTCAGGAGGAATATTAAAAATATTTGACAACCAGATTAGCACAGGCACTAATCAGTCAGAAAGAACACCAGCCATAAAGAACCTCAACTGCCTGTAGCAGTGCATCCCAGATGAAGGCAGCCCAGCTGCTAATGTTACCATCATTAGCAGTACATACCAATCCATCACTTCTCTCCATTTCTCTAAACTCCCAGTAAACTTCTTCGTAGTTTAGCAGTTAAATTACTATGAGATAAGAAAATTATGAGGTGCATGAGGAGCACTTACATCTTACACAGCTTTGTATTTTCTAAAACATTAGTATGATGTTTGGAAACATTTATCCATTAGCTTGAGCCAAGGGAGATTCTCTTCCCACAAACACCCTCAGTTTTTCCATATTTGACTATGTCAAGTAAACAATATTCATCAAAAAGGCAAAAAAGTTCAATGCACATGAAAGTGTTCATTAAAGTAAAACATGCATCTATCTTTGAGCCAGCATTATCACTTCTGGACATTAACTGTTAGAAATAAAAGAGTCAATATACAGAGATGTAGGCAAATAGGTGATCATTGCAACTTTGTCTGAAATGGCAAACTGGCGACACACTGCTAAAGCCTGGATGACCCAGTGCACCGTGGAACCTCCCTACCATGGGCTTCTATGCAAGTCTTAGTAATGAGGTCAACAACTTACATCATATCCAAAGGATGCTGTCTCAGTCAACTCGGGCTGCTATAGGAGAATACCAGGGATAGGGGGCATGAACAACATCTATTTCTCACAATTCCAGAGGCTGAAGGCCTGAGACCAGGGTGCCAGCATGGTCAGGTTCTTGGTAAAAGTTCTTCCTGGTTCACACACAGCCACCTTCTGTGTCCTCACATGTTGAAAAGAGAAAGCTAGTGTCCCTTCATTTCCTCATAAGGGCACTAATCCCACCCTGGGGATCCACCCTCATGATGTCATCTAAGCCTATTTACCTCCAAACACCATCACATCTGGGATTAGGGCTTCAACATAACTTTTAGGAGGACAACACCATTCAGTCCATAGGGGATGGCTATGATGTGGTCAAGTATAAAAAGGAAATTAATAAATATCATGTTTAGTATGATATGGTAAACATAAAAAGGATATACCCACATGTTTGTACAACCAAAGAAAAGAGTATAGAAAAAAATGGATCGAATTGTTGATGATAATTATAACAGGGGTAGAGTTAGAAGGAGCTGTGGGAACATTTTTCATTTGACTTTAGGTTCTTGTGCATGTATTACTTTTGAATTTCCCACAACTGCCTTTAAAAAAAGAAAGAAAGAAAACCATGAACCTGTAATCCACAACAACTGTACCGCTAATTCTGGACTAGTATGCAATTCCAATATACAAACCTAGAGGTTTGGTCTCTTGAGAATGTACTTCTTAAAGAGCAGCAGCTGAATGATGTCTATACTCCAAGTGCAATGATAGGGATCCAGTAGGAGTCTCACCCTCATGCCTGAATTAGAAGGTGCACAGTGATTCCAGTCTGGAGGTGGCCCACCCTGTCCAGGATGGAGTTAGTAAGCAGACTGAAGGCCTGGAGGTCGGCTGCACATCTGAAGAGAAGTACCCTCCAGAAGATGAAAGAGAGCCAGTGATGAGGACTGCCAAAGTAATTATGACCTTCCCAATAAGAGGGACATAGGTTCTGTAGGTGAACCATTCTATTTCGATTCACAACTGAGTCATGATTGGAATGGTCGGCCATGTAGTTACAAAGTTTGGATTCCTGGATGATGAATTAGATGCAGTGGCTTCATTTTATGTACATCCTACTTAATGCTACACTGCCTGAAATAGAGCCCCTCAGAAATAAATTATGCCATGCACTAGAGACGGAAAAATAGATTAAATTGAAAATGAATCCAAAAAATCCATTTTTTTTCTGACTGATCTTGCCAAAATTTTAAAATTTGTATTCATATTGGGCTCTTGAAGTACTCTTGGTCTAACCTCAAAATATAGGTCACAAATCATGGTATAAAATCCTCTTAGGGAACTGAATTCTTTTTGAGTGTGAGGAAAGAGTGCTAACATTTTACAGATCCACAGAACTAAAATAACCTTCAGGGGACATCTGTAGAGTCATCTCAACCCAATGTCAACTTGACCTTCAGGCACAGTCACTCCCCAGAAACACAGCTAACTAATGTTCTCCTTTTTCCCTTCTTTTAGATATTTATTTATTTACTTATCTATCTATTTATTTATTTATTTTTAATCTTTATTGTATTTTTTCCATTACCATTTAGTCCCATTATACCTCCTCCTCCCAGCAATCACCACACTGTTTCATCGTGGTAGAACACACATAACATAAAATTCACCATCAAGTGTACAGATCATAATGTTAAGTATCTTCATATTGCTGTGTGATCAGTCTCCAGAATTTTTTTATCTAGCTAAACTGAGACTCTACACTCATTAAACAATAGCCCCTATTCCCCGTTTCCCCCAGCCCCTGACAGCCACCACGCTCCTTTCTGTTTCTATGAGTTTGAGCACCCCAGATACCTCGCCTGAGTGGACTCACACAATATTTTGTACTGGCTTATTTCCCTGAGCATAATGTCTTCAAGGTTCATCCACATGACAGCGTGTGTCAGAATTTCCTTCCTTTTGAAAGGTGAAATATACTCCATTGTATATGTAGACGACCGTTTATTCACCTATCTGTCTATTGATGGACATCTGGACTGCTTCCCCCTTTGGCCATTGTGAGTAATGCTGCTATGGACTTGGTGTACTAACATCTCTGAGGTGCCACTTTCAATTCTTTTCGATAAATACCCAGAAGTGAAATTATTTGATCACATGGTAATTCTATGATTTTTAGAGCAACTTTCATACTGTTTTCCATACCTTCCTCTTTCCTTTTAATTAAATTGGATTTGTTTTTTGTTTCGTCTTGGCAATGAAACTTACATGCTCATGGCAAAATCTATCGAAAGTGGAAAGTGAGTATGGCTGGGAATTCCTCGACCCAGCAAAAACTAATGTTCATGTAACACTTCACCTTCAGGTTTTATAGACTTTTTTCTAGTTTATTACCTGGTTCCTTGTAATCAAAATATTTTAAAAGACAATAAATACCATAATTAACAATAACCACAAAAATCTCACCCAGGTGATCCTAATGTGTAGCCATGCTTGAGAAAAATGAGTAGGTGGACTGTCCACGCTCCCAGCTAAGGCCAGCCCACACTGTCCCTGGATCCAGTCCTCTCGCACGTGGTGCTGTTTCTCCCATCCCCGCCCCCTCCAAATCCTTTCCTTGCTCACTCTTGTCTTTGAGATCTGTCTCATTTCTCTGCTCTTCTTCATAAGAAAACTCATTAAAAGAACTGTCTGCTCTTTCTTCTCTTCCTCTCACTGTAATAAGACTTTCTTCACCTCCTCTCCAGGAATGTGACCCTCGACCCGTGACTCTAGGGGGGCCAATCCAATAGTCTGCCTCAGTCCTCAGTCCCTATTCGACCTTTTAACGCTAGTCATTTCTCCCTCCTTCCTGAGTTGCTTCCTCCACTTCGCATCCAGGTGATCATTCTCTCTTGGTTTCCTCCCTTCACAGGCCCTATGTCTCAGCTTTCTGTGTGCATTCCTCCATATCTCCCAGACCCGGTCCAGAGAGGATTACCTTGTTCACCATTATACCCATCGGCTTAATCATGCCCGGGTCTTTGCATCTGTTCCCCTTGCCCAGAACTCCCTTTCCTCGGGCAAGGATCTCACTTTCCACAGACCTTCTCTCAACTCCGCAGTGATTGTCCATTGTGCCTTGCCAGGATCTATTTTCCCTCTGGCACTTATTTGCTTGTTCCATCTGTCTTTCTCCTCTAGAAAGTGAGCTCCAGGTAAGCCTTAAATTTGCCCAGTCTTTGCTGTACCCTCTGTTCCTACAGATGCCTCCACAGAATAAGACCTAATAGTTATTGCCCATACACACTTTGTAGGGAAAGTTTATGATTCATTATTTTTAAAAATAGTGCTTAGTTACCATTATATTTTAAATCTGGTTAAGAATAAAACAAAATTTATCAAAACTTTTAGGTTCCTAGGTGTTATTACTTTAAGATAAAGTTATAAAATACCTTTCTTTTCTTTTCTCCATTTCTTTTTACATCAAAATCTTTGTGCCCACTTAGGTAGATTTGTACTAAATGACTACTGTCTATTCCTAATCTTGATGTAGCAAGACTCTCTCTAGTTTCAGAAATGCATTCATATTACAAATGCTGTTCATAAATTGCATCTGCACTTCCTACTATGTCTTACACATCTTCCTGTGTCAATAAGCACAGTTTTACGTCGTCGTTTTAATGCCTGAAGGACAGCACAATATGGATAGACCTCAATAGGAATAACAATGACAGTAGTGAAAATTTATAGTGTCTATAGTATGTCAGGTGTTTTGTTAAGCACTTAACATGCATTGCTTAATTTCATTCTCCCAACTCTGAGGTGTGATTAATCATATCTGTGGCACTCGTGAAGAAGTCATGGTTTAGGAAGTCATCTGTGGGCACTCAAATCCAGGCCTGTCTGGCTCCTGGTGTGCACCCTCCTACACCACACTCTGCTGCCCACATATTTACTCCTGTCTCCATTTTCCTGGTGATGAACTTTTAGAAATAGAATTTCTGTGTCAAAGCATGTGCATAATTTAACTTTAGGAACATACAAATTTCCCTCCAAAAATTTGTCATAAGTTTATGTTGCTTATTTCCCAAAACTTAACCATTCTTGGGTATCTCACTATTGCTTTAATATGCATTTTTATAATTGCCATTGTAATATTTTTTCTTTTATAGATTGCTTGTTTGTGAACTTGGCTTGCTTTTCTATTGAGGTCTATCTTTTTGTCATATCCATAGAAACTCTTCATATTTGGACAATTAATCTCTTGTTGATTTTACTCCTAGTTTATTTTTCTTTATATAGTCAATTCCTCTCTTTGGTGGTTTCTAGTTTTAAACTCAGGATCATTGACATAATCACCAAAGTTCTTGTTTAATCATTTTAGTTTTCTTTTTTTACATTAAAATAGTTAATTTTTCTGAAAAGTGTGTGTGAGGAGTTGTAAATTCTGAGGTAGTATCTAAATTTTCTTCTTTCTAAATTCATAGTCCAAAACTCTAATTAATATTTATAAAATATATCTTTTTTCTGATGATTTAAGATGCCATTTTTGTCATGTATACCTGAATATTTAAGAGTCACCATTTCATTGTGCAAATGGGTGGGCAGGGGGGGAAGGTTTTCAGGAACAACTATAAAGGACTCATGGACAAAACCAAGGGGAGGTGGAATCAGGGGAGGGAGGTGGGGGTGGTTGGGGTGGCTGGGGGAGTGGTGGGATGTAAATGCAGACAATTGTACTTGAACAACAATAAAACAATTAAAAAATAGTCACCATTTCAGTGACCAATCTTCTTTTCTTGCATTAGCATCGTATTGTCTGAAATGAGTAATAAGATAATTTAATATCTGGTAGGACTAGTCGCACTTCCATCCACTTTTCTTTTTAAAAAATCAGGCTTCTTTTCCACTTATGTTCTTTTTAAACATATAGGGGGAAATAACTAGGTTTTAAATTTACAGAACAACTTAGATTAAAATTTTATTTTTCCAATTTAGGTTTTTTGCATCTAAAGGAAATGCATATATCACTCTCTTCCTATTCAAGCCCTCATTTATATTCTTTAAAAAAGTCTCTTAGTTTCCTTCACACAAGTCCTGTACCACCTTGCTTGTTAATTTTGTGCCTAAGAATTTTATCACTGCTATTTTGAATGGGACCTCGTCTTTCTATTACATTTTCTACATACTGTCGACATAATAAAAAATAGTAATTGACAAAACACACACTTCAGTAAGAGTGTGAAACAATGAGAACCTGCCTACGCTGCTGATTCGAACAGGAATCGAGTGCAGTGGTCTTGGTCTACAAGTGGTGGAGATGGGGGTTCTCCCCAGTTCCTGGTACATACTCCAGGTCCCTGGCATCTCAAGAAACACTCACACTTGTGAAAAGTGAGCATATGCCTAAGGGTTCATGACAGCAATGAAGCGGTAAGTTGCGCTCTATTCATGCACTGGAACAACTGACGCATGGCAATGAGACGCGTGTGGTAGAGCCCCAGGCACCCACTCAGGTGTGTCACACACCTGTGATACTGACCGAAACCAACAGGTTGAAAAATAGTCCTTTCAGTAGGATGCTTTTTCAATGAGGCATCGAACAAACGGGAATGGAATTTGAGAATATGTACATAATTAATGACGGTATCAAGAGCACATGAATGACACCACCAGGTCCCCAATGAGGACTACCTCTGAGGCAAGGAGGGGATGCACAAGACTACAGCCGCATTAGCAACGTTTCCTTTAGCTAGATGGTGGCTACCCAGGTGCTCATATAGTTTCCTGATGCTGTTCTGCGTGTCTGAAATATTTTACACTAATTTATAGGTAAAAATGCTTTTGCTTTTTCATACTCATTGTGTAAACAGACAGCTTACCCAGTATTCTGATTGTTTCTCAGAGCTTTTTCAATGGATTTTGTTGGGGTTTTGAGGTAGATTACCATATCATCTGAAAATAAAAACCAGTTTTGTCTTATCAGGGTACAGAATTCTGATTTAAATTTTCCCCTAATTTGATTAAAGAAGACTTCCAGAACAATGTTGATGATGATAGAAGTGGTGTGTTCTAATCTTTCTCCATCAAACATGATGCTGGCCACTGTTCTGATGCAATAATAGGGCTTATGTGACTTACAGGCATGGAGTATGGTATACATATACATGTGAGTGATGTGTGGTAATACAGTATATACATACCGTGTGTACATGTATATACAAGTATGTGATGGGCATGTGTATATGGTATATACATACTTATGACTAGTGTGTGTATAATTGATGTTCACATGTGTGTGGGTGGCATGTACAATACAATGTAGGTGTGTGTGTGGTTGCTATCTGCATGGCATCATGTATACATGCATGTAATTGGCATGTGTGAAAATGTGTGTCTTGTGTTTCATATCTTATATCTTACAACAAGGTACCTTGTCACCTATTTTAATAAGAATTTGTGGCCTGATGTATGTTAAATGTTATTTTTTGTGTATAACTTTTCTCATTTAATCTATGAAAAGAGTCCACTACGTTAGTAAATTTTCTCACATTAAAACATACTTTCGTTCCTGGAGGCTGACCTTTGGGCATTATTTTGTAAAGACACTGCCATGCTTTATCTGCCCACACCGCTACCGAGAATGTTTGCGTCCACATTTGAAGGGAGTAGGTTGTGGTGTCCTCCCTCATGCTCCCCGTTGGTAACACAGTTGAACTGGCATCAGGAGAGTAGAGAGAAGCTCATTCTTTCCGCTGTAGAACAGAACCTACAAATCATAAGTTCCTTGAAGATAAGAAAGGGCGGATTTTGCTGTGTAGAGGGGGGTCTTTCTTTGACAATTTTCTTAATTCACCCCTTTCCCTGATTTCCCTTTCATCTTTTTTTTTTTTCCTTTTCATCTTTAGGAATGAATCTAAGGCAGCATTGTGTTACAACCGCTGCAGTTACAACCATCCACAGACATCTGCCCTGCTGCAGGTAATTCTTGTGGGAACTGAAGACATGTCCAACCACCACCTACACGATGTGTAATTTATTTGAGAATTTCTTTCAGACTTCTCTTTTCAAATAAAATAAAACTATCTCCTTTGGTCTTCCTATTATGATTACCGAAGTTAAAGATAGCAGAGTGGGAAGAAATTGCCAGTCTTTTATGTGAGTTATGCCAGCTTCAATATGGTTAATAGTACATTTCCAGCTGGCCACAGAGCCTTGGAGTGATTAGCTATCTTCTTGCTAAGAAGGGAAAACTAACAAAGAGATTTCAGGTGGAAAAAAGATAAAGTAAAAGTAGTCCTCTTTATACCAGGATTTTAAGAGGGCAACTGTAAGAAATTTCATATTTCTCTCTTAACGTTGACAAGTTCATGCCATGAGGTAGATGGTAGAGGTCAACTGGGATTATTGGTTAGAAAAGTTTTAGGCGGAGAAGTAAAATTTCCAACACCTCAGTCATAGCAACAGGGTCAAAATCAGCCTGTGGGAAATTCTGAACAAAGGCTTTCTATGCCATAGCAGCAAAATATCACTGTAAATAATTCTTAACTTTTTAAAGCAACCTCATATTGCTTTACAAAATAGCCTTTATCAAGAGTGATTACAGCGGGTGTTATTATTTTGTAAATGTTCCCAGTCAATATTCACTAAAAATCTTTCTCTTGTTGCTTTAGTAATCCCAAGAAATGATAACAAGACCCAAGCATCTTATAACGGGAGGTTCATTATCACTTTTCAACACGTATTTCTGGAATACTGGCTGTGAACCTCTTTAAGCCTGAATTAATATTGATGTGCTTATAACTGCATGAAGAAAATCAGCTTCTCTTCTCCCTTTGTTTTAATTAAAATTTGAGAGCTTAGCTTTCCTCTGACCAATGCTGCGGGGTAACACAGTGACTTACTTACCTGCTAGTGGGCAATGACTAAAAATGGCAGAGGCCACAGGTCTACTGTGGCCTTTAAAGCCAGGACCATCTCAGCTTTCCCGTGAGGCATTACATCTTCCACTGTCCTTCCCCGGAGAAGCATTAAAATGATGTGTGAGAGCAACGGCTTTATAGACCAATAACTGGAGCATCGTGGTTCTCCCTTTACTTCAGTGATACTTAGCAAATTAACCTCTAGACCTCAGTTTCCCCATCATAAACATGTTCCTGCCATAGGGAGCTTCTAAGAATTTTAAAAATACTATTTAGAAAGGGCTTAGCATGGTGCTAAACATTTTGCCTGGTTCTTAGACAATATTTCCAAGGCCTTCGCTAATTATTCCAAATAACTTCATCTGCTCCTTTCCTGAGTTCCTATAATAATATACAAGAATTTTATGTTTTTGATGGGTTTGTCATCTTTAAAAGTAAAATTATCAGTATCTGGAGGATGATAATGACGGAGGACACTTGTTGTTGACAGTCCACCTGCTCTTGTGCTTACGTCTGTGGTAGGTGAATGTCAAACCCCCCGGCAGCAGGTGGCATGGAGAGGTCACAGTAGTGTAAACAGAGAAATGTGAGGGGAGCACTGGGTTGTCACCCACACCTGGGAGCATCAGCCGGCCGAGCTCAGCACTGTCTGAGCTGCCGTAGTGAATCCCACATTCAGGCCACGAGTAGATCAGGTTCACCGTCTCGGGACAGTTCACGGGCAATGAGCAGAGTGGCAATTATGCAATGATGGCTTTTTTCATTAAATGACATTTTTACTTTCATCATTATATTTGGGGGGATTAATTGGCTTCTCGAGCTAATGCATCATTTATTTCAACTTAGATCATAATTCTACAGGATCATTTAAAACTGATGATTGACATTCATAATGCAAGTGTTTTACATGATGTTCTACATTCTTCTAATTGCTTTATATACATCATTTATTTACATACATACTTCACATCCTTTAATTCTTATGAAAACATTCAAATCCTACTACTGTTTCATCCTCACTTTATAGATGAGGACAGGAAGGGACAGAGAAGTTAAGTAACTTGCCCAAGTCCAAATAACTTTTGAGTGACCACCTCAGGCCTTAACATCCACAATTCTAACCACCACGTCATAGACGTTTCACAATGAGTCACTCAAATGATGGTCCATCCTGTGGAAGAGCATAACACAAGTTGAGAAGAAAGAACTATCGATCTATCCTTAAGTCTATTGTAAGCAATTTAATTTCAAGAAAACATTGCCCACCAAAGAAAACTAAATTATACAGGAATGTTATTGGTTTCATAGTTTAGTTCATATGTAATTTATAAATATGTTATGCTATAATCCCATGAAATGTATACTTAGTTTTATATTTTTATTTATTTTTAGCTTTATAATAAAATAATTTGTCAACACTGGAGGGTCAAAACACATTTATAGGGTTCCTGTGTCTCAAGTTTAAGAACACAGTGGTGCGCCATTTCTCCCCTAGCTTACTCACTGTGGCACTCACAATGTCCCTCCTGCTCTAAGGCCCAGTAGAATTCTTTCTCTTCTCATAAACCTTCCCTAAAATAATAGGGAAGAACACACCACCCATGCTTCAGGGCAGAAGCCCAGAGTTTTGGATTCCAGGTGTCCTCACTTATTCCCTCAGTACTTTTCTTTGCCTTTTGATTCATTCCCTTGTGCCATGTATGTGTTTATCTCTTCAACAAAGTGTTGACCTTAGTGCGGAGAGGGACCGCACTCTACTTACCTGTTCACACCCTCCAGGCAGCACAACAGGCTTCGGCACGTAGCAGGTGCCCGATGAATGTCTGTTAATTTAAAAGAACCGAAACAAAGACCGGGACCACTCTGCACTGTTAATTCATCTGTCGTGTTTTTCACAGCGTCTCGGGAGTTGAGATGAGCTCTGTGACCGCACTGTGGCATCTCCGCCAAGACCCACCTCCCTGGTCGGAGCGTGAATGCCCCAAAGAATGAAAGCTGACTGCAGGGCAAGGCAGCACACTTGTGATGGTCACCTTGGATGGTAAGAAGTCCCTCCTGAGACTATATTGGAAAATCTGCCATTTTGCCCCATTTAGTCCAGTTTTGCTCCCTCATGTGTACTGATTTGGACATTCAGAGAAACATCCATGACAGGTGTTTTTAATCTCCACTTCACTGAGATAACTGAGGCCCAGAGACTACCAAAGATTTGCCCAAGGTCACACAGCTAATGAGAATGGGAGCAGGAATGGTGTCAAATACTTCAATGTGACATTGGCCATCTGGATTAGAACCTACTAGAAGATAAAAACCATGTCTCAAATCTATTTCACCCGCCTTACCACTTGGTTAGTCCATAGTAGATTTACAATAAGCGCTGGATGAATAAGTGCATAAATTAATGACTCTGGGACCATAAATACAGGCTAAATACCCAGACGCTGCACTCCACTCTTATCGGAGAATACAGCAATTAACCTGTGGTGCTTTGTGGACTAAGCTAGATAGTGATGTTTGGAGATAATGCAAAACACTGGCAGATTCTCACCAAAAAAGGACCACTATAGCATGCTTTGAAAGGGGCAGCAGTCGGTATGTTGGCTCATGAGGCACACAACATTGGAACAGCCTGAACCACTGCTTGGCTCTGTGCTGGCATTTTTCCTAATTCTCTAAATAAATGTGGCAAGAACCCCAGAAGGAGAAGGGTGAGATCTGTTCACGTAGGCTCAGAGCACAGATGCCACCAAAGCCCCCCACCCCAGTTCCTGGGAAGTTGAGTGGGCAAAAACTAAAATGGGATAAGATGGCCTTCTGTAACTTGCTCTGGTGCAGGGAAGGAAGGATCCAGAAGAGCAGGGGTGCTTGGACTGAGGGGCAGCCCTGCCCAGCTCAGCACAGGTGGCTACAATGTCTCAGTGGCTGGAGTGAAAGAGGGGCTGGTGCCATCAGCAGGAAAAGCCAAGTGCCCTGCAGAGTCAATGCTCTGCCAAGGGTGATGGCAATGTGTAGGAAACCACGACTTGGCCGTGATAACAAGGCCTGTTCAGTTGATGTTCCCTAAGCAGAACACAAAGGGGCTCAAGGAGAAGGATTTGGCAACAGTTGCTGGAAGATTGGAGGCTAATGCTCTAAGGAGCAGCAGCACTGTTTGGCCCACTTCCCCATGGACCCCGACCCCTGGACCATGAACACTCTCAAGGTAGCACCTATACTTAGGCATCCAGATCAGGGTCCATGCCAGATGTGTGGGCACGTGAAGCGAGCTGGGAGTGGTCACACACAGGAACCCGCTGGGTTCCATGGGGCCATTTGCCACCTCCAACCAAGGCTTCATCATTAGGACTCTTGAAAGACTGAAATGAGAAGACTGAGAAGTTCTCTGTTTTCTTTTTTTAAATATATTTTATTCATTATGCTATTACAGTTGTCCCATTTCTTTCTCCTGTTTATTCTCCTCTGCCCTATACCCCACCTTCCACCAGCATTCCCCGACCTTAGTTCATGTCCGTGGGTCATACATATAAGTTCTTTGGCTTCTCCATTTCCTATACTAATCTTAACCACTCCCTGTCTATTTTGTACCTACAATTTATGCTTCTTATTCCCTGTACCTTTTCCCCCATTCTCCCCTCTCCCCCTCCCCACTGATAACCCTCCATGTGATCTCTATTTCTGTTAATCTGTTCCTGTTCTGGTTGTTTGCTTAGTTTGTTTTTGTATTTGTTTGTTTAGGTTCCAGTAATAGTTGTGAGTTTGTTGTCATCTTATTGTTTGTATTTTTTATCTTCTTTTTCTGAGGTAAGTCCCTTTAACATTTTATATAATAAGGGCTTGATGATGATGAACTCCTTTAACTGACCTTATCTGGGAAGCACTTTACCTGCCCTTCCATTCTAAATGATAGCTTTTCTGGCTAGAGTAATCTTGGATGCAGGTCCTTGCCTTTCATGACTTTGAATACTTCTTTCCAACCCCTTCTAGCCTGCAAGGTTTCTTTTGAGAAATCAGCTGACAGTCTTATGGGAACTCCTTTGTCTTGCTGCTTTTTTCTTGCTGCTTTTAAGGTTCTCTCCTTATCTTTCATCTTGAGTAATGTAATTATGATGTGCCTTGGTGTGTGCTTCCTTAGGTCCAACATTTTGGGGACTCTCTGAGCTTCCTGGACTTCCTGGAAGTCTATTTCCTTTGCCAGACTAGGGGAGTTCTCCTTCATTATGTTTTCAAATAAGTTTTCAATTTCTTGCTCTTCCTCTTCTCCTTCTGGCACCCTTATGATTCAGATGTTGGAATGTTTAAAGTTGTCCCAGAGGTTCCTAAGGCTCTCCTCATTTTTTGAATTCTTGTTTCTTCATTCTCTTCTGGTTGAATGTTTATTTCTTCCTTCTGCTCCAAACTGTTGATTTGAGTCCCAGTTTCTTTCCCCTCACTGTTGGTTCCCTGTACATTTTCCTTTATTTCACTTTTCATAGCCTTCACTTTCTCCTCTATTTTGCAACCATACACAACCATTTCTGTAAGCATCCTGATTACCAGTGTTTTGAACTGTGCATCTAATAGATTGGCTATCTCTTCAGCACTTAGTTGTATTTTTTCTGGAGCTTTGATCTGTTCTTTCATTTAGGCCATATTTTTTTTTTGTCTCGGTGCACCTGTTACATAGTAAGGGGTGGAGTTAGGTATTTGCCAACCCATGGCACTGCAGTGTGGTGCTGTATGTGGGGAGGGGTCTGAGAAAGAAAAATGTGGATTGCTTGGCTCTCAGGCAGGCTTTCAGTCACTTCCTCAGCTACCCACAAGTAAATTGGGCCCTTCTGGTGCTGATTCCCAGGTGAGTGGGTTTGTGTATGTTCTAGGACACTGTGGGTCTCTCCAATGAACTCTCCTGTGAGGCTGGTAGTTTCTCCTGCCACCTCAGCCCCCACAGGTATTTTCAGTCAGAGGTTTGAGGCTTTATTTCCCTGCATTGGAACCCTGGGTTGCAAAGTCTGTCTCACTCCCCACTTGTTCCTCCTGGTTTATCCCCACGCAGATGTGGGACTGACCGCTCTGCCAGCTGCCTCCTTGTCCTCCCCAGTCCTCCAGTAGCCACCTTCCCACTTGTCCTCTTCACCCCGGCTTACCATCTCTGCCCCTCCTATCGGTCTGGATGAATATTTCTTTTTTAACTCCTTAGTTGTTTGACAGCCATACAGTTCAATTTTCTGGAAGTTCTGGTTATTTTTTGTTTTTGAATTTGTTGTTGCCCTTCTTTTGGTTGTGTGAGGAGGCAAAGTGTATCTACCTATGCCTCCATCTTGGCCAGAAGTCTCAGAAGTTCTCTGTTTTAAAAGAGATGACAACTTCAATCTACTTTTGAGGCAATGCAGTCCTTTGTTTTAGGGTAGCACACCCAAATTCCTCTTGGTTGTGCAAACACAAAGCATGGCCCCCATCACATGGATGGAACAGATTGCATGATGGTCCTGAGCTAGGTGGTGGCTGGCCTGACAACCAGGAGAAATTAGGAAACATCTAAGAAATTCCTGAGGCTTTCCACATACACTTGAGAAGAAAAATGGATTTTCATGTAACTGAGCAGGATGTTGGCTCAAGTGACTACAATTTGAAAAATGTATATAGTCTAGTGAGACCTGTATGCTCAGGAATATCGGAATCTATAGCATCCAACAGATTGCTTGCCAAATAGAAGACATCCAATAAGTGTTTGCAGCACTAAATGGAACTGCAGTTCCCCAGGCTGCTGACTTGGCAACTATCCATTACATTAGACCTAGACCTTGAGGCATCCTGAAAAGCCTATGTGGTTGAGCAAGATTTTGTGGATTCAGGATCATGCAAGGGGGTACTAATTCAGGATCATAAGAAGGAGGAAATTAATGCCTTGCCCATTTGGTTGACCTTATTCAATACAGCCTGCCCATCTCTCAGGAGTGAGGGCACAAACTTGGACTCCTATATGCAATTATAAAATAAAGAGTGCCAAATTTACTCCCTTTCTAGTCTTTTAAATGTATCTCCTTCATTTACTAAGCAGCTCACTTCATTTGCAATAGTTTCAGAAATGTCTAAAAGTCATCTTGAGTGAATTTATCTCTCTGTAAGATAAAGAACATTTTCTTTGATTTATTTTTCCTCTCTTCCCTCAGTTTTCCGGCACAGTATCACACAGATGGCAGAGATTTGCTAACTTATTAATGTGCATCTAAGGTATGACAAATTATATGGCTCAGTTAACCAATTGCTTGGTTTTTCTTTTTCCTTATTTAATTCAATTGCTCCTCCCACTAATAACCTACAAGGTCCAGTAGGTGGGGCCCTATGCAGCAAGATGAAACAGAGCAAGCAGCTGTCTCGAAGAGAAAAGTCAGCTTTTATTGGACTTAATATCTTTTCTTACCCTGATCTACTTTTAAAGTTTTCTTTCTTTCTTTCTTTCCTTCTTTCTTTCTTCCTTCCTTCCTTCCTTCTTTCCTTCCTTCCTTCTTTCCTTTCTTTCTCTTTCTTCCTTCCTTCCTTTTTTTCTTTCTTTCTTTCTCTTTCTTTCTTTCCTTCTTTCTTTTTTCCTGTTTAAGAATAAAATGTGCAATTGAACTAAAACACAGCAGTATTAACAGTCACATCTGAGAATCCTAGACTCTAGTTGAAGCCAGGGCTGATCCCACCTGCTGCTCTTATCTCTTTTATTCAATGGTAAACCCAACTCTTTACGTTCCTTTCTGCAAAAACTCCTTTCATCTTGCTTCTTAAAAGAATCTCATTAGCACATTTTGTCTTTCTCTAAGAATGTTACTGAGTGTTAGCTGTAGCAAAAGGAACTCTGTAATTAGCCACAATCTCTTAATATTCTCCCGTGGTTCATAGAAGGAATGAGATCACCAAAACAATCCTTGACCCCAGGAAGAAAATGACAAGAAACTGGCAACCAGCTTGGGCAGAGTCAGACTAGTGAGTCTGGTGGGTAAGTTTCCATGAGTCAGAAACAAATCAATGATCCTCCATTACAGATGAAAACGTCCAACTGTTTTCCGGACTTCATTAGGAAAGAAAACATTATGGCCTCTTTCCTTGATTTTCAGTGGGCCATTTAGACAGTCAGAGACAGCAGAGAAATGTTATTTACAAAGGCACCATCCATGCGCAGCTGACATCCTTTGGTCCAAGGCCAGGTGGCATCTCAGCATTGGTCACTATTTACAAGGCTCCTATCTCCCCTGCACTTCCACTCAATCCATTGCCCCCTGAAGAATTCTACAGCCAGTGGCTTCAGAGAAACCCCTCAGTGTGTGGAGAATATCGAAGTCCACTTCTGGGATGAACAGAGTACCCTGAACTAGCTCTCAGCTGTGGGCAGACTATGGAGTACTGCTGTGTCCTGGTCCTTTCTCCCCTGGTCACCTCCAATTCACCAGAACTCACTGGCCCATTAAGAAACTAAAACTCTGATGTGGTGGGCAGAGAAATTTTTGTTCTTCTTTTAGGAATTTGTACTTATGAAAAGTCTTGTGACAGTATAAACTTTTAAATTTTACAACAGATAAGTTTCATTTAACAAATGAGGAAAAGCCCAATCTTGCTGTAACTGAGTGTTTAAAATCACACTATTTATTTTTTATATAAGAAATATGTAACATTTTGTTACTGCAAAACAAAATTTTTTAAGATACAAAATTTTATCACACAAATAAAACTCTCCCCTCAACCGTCCATTCCAAATGTCATTCCCCTAGAAATAACCATTGCTAATTAGGAATGGGCTTTCAATGAAAAGATGGAAATTGCATTAAATCAAGACTGTGATCTAACTTTGAGTCATTTGTGGGGTAAAAAAAAGATGTCACAATGCAGTTATTAATTCACCACCATTCTTGTCTTGCTCTCACCTTTATGCCTAGCACCACAGATCAGTTTCAGGTGCCTGGCTCAGCAGTCGTTTGTCCAAATCTTACACATAATCTGGTTGAACTCATTCCCCCTCATCCTTTGGTTCCTACATGCTACAACTCCCAGCCCGAGCCTTGCCTCCCTCCTGGGTAGACATGTCTCTCTAGATGTGCCATTGGCATCTCAGACACATCTTGAGACGAACAGTCATCAGCTGCCTCTCCCCTCCCTATTTATGCTTCATCAGGCCTCTGTCTATCCAAGTTACTGAGCCAAAAAACCAGAAATCATCCTCGGCTCTGCCCTCCCAGACCCATTCCCCACACCATTTATCACCGAGCCCTGTGGATTTTCCTTTCTAAACTTCTTTCAAATCCATGCTGCCTCCCACTGAATTGATTCATAGCCTCATCTCTTCTCACCCAGACTGCAGTAGCCCTGCCAACTTTATCTCCATAATACATCTCAAAGCAGCTGTCTTCCCCACATTTCCAATGCCACCATCTCATTCCTTGCCAGAGACAACTGAACCAGCTGCCCAGCAGGTTTCCCTGCCTCTTATTTTGCTTTCAGAGGAGCCTCATCTTTTTGGTCTCAGAATACATTAAGGAAGACTTTCCTTGCTCACCCATTGAAATGAAGCCACTGCCTCTTCATATTTGCATGTAAGAAGCTGGAATTCCACTAATCGCACTTACTGCTGTTTGTAAATATACACATGCCTTTAATTTGGCATCTATTAAAACCCAACTCTCCTACGACACATATTACACATCCAAAAATATTTGTAGAATGAATGAATGAATGATTGGCACTTTCTAACTGATTTCCTTCTCTTGGCCTATCTAACTGTTACTTGATTCTTGATCTAGAGAGGTCTTTCTAAGTTTCATATATGATTTCGTCACTCTGCTGCTTAAAGTTTTTAGCAAGCAAATTCCAAGAATCAACTGAAGCACCTTTGTGCTATCTGCCATTTCCCCAGGCACAGCTCATGCCACTCGGTACCCCTGCACTAATCCTCAGTCATCACCTGCCCTGTCTCACAGGGGCCGTGCTCTCTCATGATTCTGTCTCCTTCTCCTTCCTCAGGGCCCCCCTCATTGTGTCCTGTTCTAGGAGCCTCCCTCAGGTCTCCAAACACTGGGCCCTGGTGCTGCTTCTACTTAGATCAAATTTAGGTGTTTTCTTTTTCTTTAGCAGGCTCTGTTTGCCCCACTAGTTTGTATATTCCTTGAGGACAAGAGCCATTCATTTTTATATTTCCAGTGTGTGCAGCTTGATGAATGGGGCATTATTCACAATAATTAACATGGGGTACAGCAAAGGCAGCAACAGTTAGGGGGCCCATCAGACAGTCACCCACATAGACATATGCTGGCTGAATACCAGCCAGAGTCCGATGAGTGAACGACAACTAAAAACCCTCCTTTCTGTGCTTATTCTCTGCACTTCCTCAAGAACCAAAAGCAACAGCATGCGGATCAGCTTCCCTCTCTCTCTGGCCAGCAGCCTCACAGTGGCCATCCAGGGAAGCTCCCACAGCCTGGCAGTCAGCACCAGGCTCCACGCAACCCTGTCCGCCTGTCTGTTTGGCTGTAATCACAGCATTTAGTGCCGCTTGTCTTGAGTGAGTTCCCCTGAAACGCACTCATGCCCCACGGAGGGTTTACCACAGTTCAGCAGCAGAGTGATTTATTGTTGGGGAAGTAATTATCAGAACTTCTTGCCAACTCCTCTCTATTTCGCTGAGGGGAAAGAAAGATGCATTTTGAACAAAGCAAGTCCAGCACACACAGCACCTGCAGGGAACTGGCTGATGAAGGTGAGCTAGAAGGCACAATGCCAGCCCTCGTAGGGGTTGGAATCCTGACCAGATGAGCTAGAACCAACCTGCCTCTAAGTAAACATGACTCTCCATGGCGGGCACTGTGCTTTGGGCTGCATCAGCAGTTTTCACGTTTTCTTCCCTTTCATGTGAGCACCGTAAACTGGGGTCACAGCAGCATTTTACCTTTTTCTCTTTCTTCTTTGCCCTTAACTCAGCTAATGGTCCTGCTGTAAATACAGTGACCTGTCCCCAGCTCCAGGAAAGGATCAGTCCTAATCTCCAGCTCAACTCTCTCCTACACCCCGGCTCCACAAATCCCTGGAATCAATGAAGTTTCTATTCCAGAGCAACGAGGAGAGGTGCGTCTGTCATACATCAACAAATAGTAAGTACACATGGTGTCAGGTGGTGACAAGTGATACATCCGATGTTTGATACATGTCACAGCAGAGATGACAAGTCCAACCACATAAATTTAAAATGGGATCCCGTAATAAACTCATGAGCTCACTAATAGTTCAGAAAATGCTGATCCAGGGAGCTGGATGGTGGAGCAGTTTGATGAGCTCACATCTCAGCGACCGCCCTTCTGCAATCCAATTTGACTCCTGGGTTGGATTTGATCCACTGGGCAGGAAGGAGGGAAAGTTGAATCAGAGATTGGGAGTAGAAAAATTAGGCCTTGTTAGGTCTGCTTAGACCAGGGGCCTTTTGCATCTCGTGTTATCTTCCCAGCAATCGAAAGAAATCCACCCATAAAGTGGGCGTCATTACTCACAGTTCACAGATTGACAGCGTGGGATCCTGAAGGCTGGGGAACACACTCACACTCCACCAGAACATCAGGCAGAGTGGACGCTGGGCTGCAGATCCCCAGCACCCTGGCCCAAACTTCTTTCCGCTGAATCATGTTGCTTCTTTAATAAAGTGGGTGCAAGTTTTCTGAAATAGTAAAAATAATAACGCAACAAACAGTCCTAGCATGTCTGTGCTCAGCACTGTTCTCAGACTGTGTGTGCATTAATGCTCAAGCCTCCCAACAAATTTGTACAGTAGATTCCATGTTACCCCCAGTCTCCAGATGAGCAAACTGAGGCTCCAAAAGTTACGCAACTTAGGAGTGTCAGTAAGTGGTAGGTGGACTTTGAAACTAGGCCTGGCCACTGCCTATGACATCATGGACCCTTAAACACAACTTGGTGCTAGATATTACAACCTCAAGTTCAATCAGTTCTCCTCATTCCAGAATTCCCCAGCACCATTTTCCCAGGATGAGCCCTGAGAAATGCCCCTCATCACTGACTCTGACAGTGTGTGGCCAAATGGTCAGGTCGACGTAACTGCCTACCTGGCCCGAGGGAGAGAAACTGAGGCCTCCAGATCTCAGTCATGGACACCTATAAGGGAGGCCTTTGGGAAGGAGGCTGCGATCAGGTGAAAGGAAAGAGGTCATTCTTTGGAGACAAACCATGAGAAAACTTAGGGATAATATTTTCAATTTATTTTGCTTCGGCCTAGCTGAAGAATCATGGGATGTCTAGTCTAATTTTCTTTTTAATGTTTTTGTTGTGAGATATCCCTCCCCAACCTCCACAGCATGGCATTATCCCTTCCATCCCCTCTACTTCCTGAGGGAGCCCTGGGTGGAGCTGCGGGCTTGTTAGCTGGAATTTATTAACAGCCACCTCTGTCACCAACATGCTGTTGCTCCAACGTGAATATGGGGAGAACAGGGAACATAGTATTCTTTTGGGCTAAAAATAAGTAAATAAAAAGACAATGTGTGGGAAGTGTGGTGAAGCAGTTAAGGAAGGGAGAACGTTGGGTGTGTTTTTGGCCTCTGGAAAAGTAAATAAGGCTGCCACCGAGCATGAATGCCACCTTTGCCTTGTCAGAGAGACTGCAGCTTCAGAAACTTTCCATCTGCTCATTTTGTGATAGGAGGCAAAGTCTAGAAATATACGTTGTGTTCTGTATCACTTTGTGGTAATCATGGATTTCAAAATAGAGTCAAGGCATGGGGTCGTGGGTTATTTGTAGGGGCCAGGAGCAGCCCGAGAGATGGAGCTGCCACAGCCACACACAAGGAGCCCCGAGGTGTTTCTGTGGTTTAGGGAGATGAGCAAACTGGGCTGTAGAAATCAGCAGTCAAGGGTTCATTGCCAGGGTACGGGCCCTGCTGCCGTGACTCAGATGCAGCATTTAAGAAAATGAATAACACTCAGTAATGGCATTTCTGGTGTGCTATTAGGCTGGATGGAGAGAGACTGTGGAGTTGGGGAGGCTTCCTGGATCAACAAAATCATATTTCACCACCTCACTATTGACTATATTTTCAGTTCAGAAATTCAAGTGAAAAACACTATGTTGTGTATTATTGATGCTAATTTCCCAAATTATTCCTAAAGGAGTTTTTCTTAACTCTTATTTTCATTTAAAATTAATGAATAGTTAAAATGTTACCCATCCTTCATTCTATTTCACACCCAGCAGATGCCAAAATTTTCTTGAGTCTCTACTTCCTGCTGCCCAAAGCCACTGGGAGGCATGGAGCAGGTGGATCCAAACACACACAGAATTACATCCAGAAATGATCATGATGGCCCCATGACGTGACCGTCTGCACCTCACAGATAAACACCTTAAGTGACATGGCTTGAGAAAGAATGAAACTCTTCAGGCCTGTCATGCATGCATTTCTCCACACTTCCCAGAACACTGTGGCTGAGATCTCCAACTTAACCCACTCCTGAAGGTCCTTGGGCTTGTTAATTGACACAAGGACATTGTTGTTTTCTAGGAAGGTTGCTGATGAGTTAGCTAACACATTCTCTGTGATTGGTTTGCCTATAGAGAGCTGATTACCCCCACAGTCTGCTGGAGTCATGGTCCTTGAACCTCAGGACATATCAGAAGGACCATTGAGCTAATTCTCCTAAGGGCTCCTATGCGCCCCTTTCCAGACCTGTGGAAACAGGTTCTCTTGGGGTGGAGCTCAGGCACTGGTATTTTGTCTAAGCTCTCCAGCCAATTGCTGGTGTCACCAGGATTAGGAACCATTGACAAGAGAGGGAGCATTGTGCTCAGGGAGTAACTGTGCTACCCACAGGCTAAATGAAAGAAAGGAGACTAAGAGAGACAGCACCGCCTACAGGAAGTGGTGGAAAGGCCCAATGGAAGCTCCAATTAGTGGCAAGACTATCATTGAAGACATCTGGGGAGACCAAGGAGGACACTTGAGCTCTTGGGCATCAAAATAAGGAATAAAAGAGTTTCAAAATTAGACAACACCTATCTTACGGTCCTGTCTATGAGGAGTCTGGCCACTTTAGAGAGCCTTGCCTCATTAGCCAACACAGAAAGGAATATTTTTCTCCTAGCAATCTTGTCCATAGGCCAATCATAAACCAACGCTAGTCTACAGACAAGGCTTCCTGACTCACCCTCCTGGACCACCTCTGAAGGGCCCTGTCCCAACCACCCTTCCTCCATTGCTTGAGCAGATAGTCAGAGCAGAAGCAAAGCCACCCACAACGTCAAAATGTATTAGCACAAGCATTGCCTTAGTGCACAGGAGTTTGAGGACATTATTCTGTGTTAACCTTGCTATTCACTTTTAGTTGTATGTTGGCTACGTTCTCGGCCTCCGGTTCTCTGACAAACCAAATCACAGCACAACAAGTTGCCCCGACCACAGAGGCTCTGCAGGATGAGCCCGGAGCTGCCAGAGGTGGCTCCAGCCAAGCTCAGTTTTGACTTTCTGGCTCCATAACAAAGCTCTCAGGGAAGCCTACCTGGGCTTGCAACTCTTCAGCCTGGATGGTTCCCATGTCACGGAAAACCCCTGTCCCATGCTGCCTCAAGGCAGCAGCGGTGGCCATCTATTCAATGTCTCCCATGAGCCAGGCTCTTTGCCCAACATTTTATATGCACGACTGTTCCATCTGATCACAACCCTGCAATATATGAATCATGTCAGAGCCCAGCAAAGTGGGTTTCAGAGAAATTCACAGTGCCTTGTCCCAGACCACACAGCCAGCAGGTAAGCTTTTGGTGTTGCAGTCTTCCAATAAGCCATGGTATTTTTAGTTACTACTGAGATTTGAGTGTACTTATTTAAAAGTTATTTTGATACTTTAAAAATTTGAACTCTGAATCATGTATGGTTTTTTCAAGATTAATGACTCAGTGATTAAAGTCTTAAAAAGTATATCCAAACTGCAAGTCTAAAGAGGCATCTGCCCGAAGGGGTCAGAGTCAGCCACCATATGGTAATATGGCAAAGTTTTTCTTTCAAGAGCAAATCCTTCCTACTCTAATTTTTAAAATTTCCAAACAAGTGTGATATGAAAAAGATAGTATGAAAATTGATAAGTAACCCACACTAGATGTATCATCTATACCTGAGGAAAGCTAAGGGGACAAAGATCAAATTACACATTCTCTTAGAAATAATAGTGAAAACAATTCCTGTCTTAGCTCAGCCACTGTAACAAAATACCACAGACTGGGAGGTTAAACAACAGAAATTTATTTCTCTCAGTGTGGAGACTAGAAGTTCAGGCTCAAAGCTTTGGCAGGTTTGGTTTCATCTGAGGCCTCTCCCCTTGGCTTGCAGACTGCCATCTTCACACTATGTCCCCACATGGCCTCCTCTCTGTGTGAGCCTCCTGGTCTCCTCCTCCTCGTCTAGGGCTACCAGTCATATTGGACTAGGGCCCCATCCCTATGACCTCATTTAACCTGAATTACCTGCTTAAAGACCCTATATCCAAATATAGTCATACTGGGGATCAGAGCTTCATCATAGGAATTTAGAAGGGGACACCATTTAGTCCATAGCAGCTCTTTATCAATTAGACCACAGTTCATGGGGAAAAAACCCAAAACTTTCATGGAACTTTCCTATATAACTCTCAGGATCTGGTCTCCTGGGTGTCAAGCCCTCTCTCCTGATCTTCTGGGTATTGGATGACCACACCACGTGGAGAAATCAGCTCCCTCAGACCCCAGGCCCTTGACAACTCTGCCCTTGTCTTTGAACTTTTTTCCTCTGGTCTTTTCAACTTTTCTGAACCATGTTCTCCAGCCCCTTCACCTCGTGTTGAACATCCATCAGTGTTTGGGGGTTTTTTTCCAGTTCTGGGGTCCGGACTCCTGAGTGCTCCATGGCTTCAGTGGAGCATGGCATTGCTAGGGACGCTCTTCAGTATCACTTCCCATCTCCTGGATAGAGGCCAGCCCCAGTTTCTTCCTGTTGCTGGTTAGGCAGGTGACTAAGTTCCTGTTCCTTATCTCAGCTATTTCTGGAGTAAGAATGACCAATGAGCAGGGAGCCCCAAAGATGCACAACCCTTACTGGCTCCAGTGGCCTATTTTTCCCTTGGGTTTCTGGGACTTCCCAAGGTATTTTTGGTGCATGATATGCAAATCCATTATGTACTCAGAGAAAGGGTTTTCCTTATTTTACATTAAAACTCAGAGTGGGATGGGAAGGGGGTATGAAAGTGACTTTTTGGGTCTCAAGAACATCCTATTTCTTGACCTTCAGTTCGTATAAATTGACTGTACACTTATGACTTACACCGCTTAATATGTGATGCTTCCATAACAAACTCCCTCCCAAAAACACACACAACACTGAAAACAATTTAGAAAATGACCAAAAATTACCCATAATACCACTGTCTTCACCCTCTGTTCATTCCAGTTTCTGTGCAAATGCATTTCTATTTTTATGCCCACCATCCCGATTTTCCCACTTAACATTATGTAATAAACACTTCCCCGCAAGTTAGATGTGACAATTCTAATGGTCTCATGTTTTACCCACAGTGTGGTACACTGCATGTGAGAGTGACATGGCAGTTCTCAGTGAGAGCAGAAGGCTGTTCCGAGGCTGACTTGGGTGGATCTGGGGAGAAAGCCAGGCGCTGGGGCAGCTGCACCTCTCCTAGGTCAGCCGGAACAAATAGAGAGCCGAGGCTCACTCTGGGGCAGCATGGGTCTCCCCAGGGAAAAATCAATTTTCTATGAAGCAGTGTTTAGTGTCTGACGCTCTAGGATTTTAGTCTTCTCACAAGTGACCTACTAGCGTGGATTCCCACTGTGCAAGAAGAACGCTGCCTCACAGAGTTCAGGATTGCATGTGCTAACAGGGAAAGCATCTAGCACGTTGTAGGTGCTCGAACAGCCTATTGAACAGCTGAGCAGGTGAGGATCAGTAGAGTGTTGCACACTTAACGCTTGGGCTCAGCACACTTAACGCTTGGGCTTTGCATCAGAGAGACCTAAATTCCAATATCTTCTCTCCATCTCTCTCCATTTACTAAGGGCTCAGCCAAGCTCACTCAATTCCCAGTTATGAGAGTTTAGGAAAGTCCTTTCACCTCTTTGCACTTCAGTTTGGGGTAATAAATGCCTAATAATAAAGTCGTTGTGAGAATTAACCTGCATGTCTAAAGTGCTGGGACATTGTATCTCTTGATAGTAGAAGATATTAAATGGTATCCTGTGTACTATTTCATTCTCTCAGGCATGATATTGCAAGTGAGATATCAGCTTTGTTTGGCTGTGTGACATTGAGAAAGTTATATAACATCTCTGAGCCTCCGTTTCCCCACAAGTGAAGTGACAATAAAAATTGTTATAGGATATATCACAGAGTGAATAATAATCATAATCTTAGGTAATGGATGCTTTAAAAACTAACTAAATAGAATATCCCAAATCTTGATACCATGCCTGGCACATGGTAAGTTTCAATAAATCTGTTTTGAATGAAGCAGGAAGAGATAAGACTTGAGAAAATAACTGAAAATTTCATCCCACTGATGAACGCCAGGGAAGCAACTGTGTGGAGGTACAATGCTGTGTTATCTTAGCAGCAAACAAGCCAGGCATCCTTTCACTGAAACAGATCACTTGTGCTCTTTTCTGAGTGTGTCTCACCAGATCTTTAAAGCTCTCAGCCTGGTGAGGGCTCTCTGAGTCTGCCAGCCTTTGAGTTGTTTTTCATCATTTGAGATGGAAGTCCTCTCCTCAGGAAGACGGGTGAGGAAGAAAAGCGACTGCCCTACTCCAACCAGAAATCCCTTCCCATAAACAAGAGAGGAGCCAGCTCAGCTATTAAACCTCAATTCCATTTTCAATCCCTCCACCCTCTCTAATTCCTCCAGCACAAACCAGGGCCAGATTCATCTTCCTAAAACCCAGCCCCAAACAAGTCTCTTTCCAACAGTACTCCAAATCCTCCAGAATCTGGCCCCCATGCCCCTCTCTGGCCTCACCTCCCACAAATCTCCAATGTTACCTCCAGGTGCTGATCCAGATCCATTGCTCAAGGATCCTGGAGCACTCCCCTGGGAGTTCTCGTCTCTACGTCTATTTTTTTTAAAGATTTTATTTATTTTATTTCTTAGACAGAGGGGAAGGGAGGGATAAAGAGGAGAGAAACAACAATGTGTGGTTGCCTTTCATGCGCCCCCTATTGGGGACCTGGCCTGCAACCCAGACATGTGCCCTGACTGGGAATCAAACCAGCTACTCTTTGGTTCGCAGGCCAGTGCTCAATCCACTGAGCCACACCAACCAGGGCTCTTCTCTATGTCTTTGATTATACTGTTTTCTCCATTTCCCCCATCTCCCTCTGCTACAGTTCTACCCATTCTTCAAGAGCTACCTACCCTTGGGAGACTTCACCTGTCTCTTGTGTTTTCTCATTCATTTTAATCCAATTAACTCTCAGTTGTTTGGATACCTAACTATAACGGTTATTTTTATGCTGATTTTCCCCATGTCCACATCCCTACAGGATTATGGTCTCCTTTGGGCCCAAGGGGACCATGACTAGCCCGACACTATACAGTGTGAAGGGGCAAATATTTGTTGACTTCAGGTCAAATTTTACTTACCTGGATCCAGCAGCTAGTCCAAAGCATTTTTTAAAGGATTCCCTCCATTTTAAAATCCAATTCAAATATTCGTTCAGCAGTTTTTATCTATATACTTCCTAGATGGCATGAGCTATTTTATTTTTCCTCTCAACAAGATTTCAAGATTTCCTGCCTGCTACAGGGGCAAGAACAGCTCATCCCACCTGAGGCGGTGCCCACAAAAATGACGACTACATCCAAAACCGGGTCAGGTAACAGCAGCAGGTCATTGTGTGAGAGAGAAAGAGAGTTCGTTCCCCCATGGGCCTGAATTATTGTTCTCTAGCATTAGAAATATTAACAGGGATTATATTTCTGTCTGAGAGAACTCATTGACATCCAAGGAATCTCAGAATTCTAGGAACTTTTATGGGGATCTTCAGGAAAGTGAGAATTTAACTGGGTTACTTTCTATTGAGGCCTGTATGGGAAAGCTGGACCCTTCTTGACAAAACCAGATCCACAAAATCCACAAACTGGAGCAAATCTCATTGTGAAGACTTCCTAAGCTAGCTACATAAATGAGTACACTTGTATCAGAGAAGCCATTTATGATGGTAATAATTACCAATTACAACTAATTGTGAAAACATTTTACCCAAGAAAAACTGAGGCAGCACTTACCCTCATGAAAGATGGCCTCCCTTGCAGGGTGGTAGACTTCATCATCGCAAAGCAAAATGCGTGTGAGGAGTAGCAGTGTGCATGTACTCCTGCATTAAATAAATATTTGTTAGAATTCTGTTTGAACGTATCTATTGGCCTTTTAACTTTTTCACTTTGCTCTGTCAGGTGGTTGCCACAGAGATTGGAACACATGTTTACCTTTTCACAACCTACTTACTTTTAATGTTATGCCACCTCATCGAAAACATACGGAACCTCACAGAGGGCCAGGCTGATTGACCCCTGTCCTCCGCTCTCTGCTGCGGCTGTCGCGTGTATTACCTTCCCATGTATGACAAATCCCGTGCTACCGCAATATATTTTTTGCTTTTAATTAATCATGTGTATTTTTATTTTAAAGATCTGTGATTTGGAGAATACACATTCCGAATTAATTGACCCTTTATCTGCGATGAAACGCCCCTCTTCAACCAGGGTGGTACTTTTTGTTGTGACGTCTATTATCTGATACAACACAGCTGTCCCCGTGTCCTTATGCTGTCCTCCATGGTACATATTTTAACATCCATTTACTTTATGCCGTCTACAGTTTTATATTTAAAGTACATCCTGCCTTTGGGAGATTGGGTTTTGCTTTTTTCTTTGTTCTGATCATCTCTGCCTCTTAATCAGAGTGCTTATTCCATTTACAATTTAGAATATTTTTTTATATGATAGGATTCGAGTCTGCCATTTTACTCTGCTTTCTGCTGGTCCCATCTGTTTTTGGTTCCTCTGTTCCTTCCTTCCTATTTTTGTTGGCATTCATTGAATACTTACTAAAAATCTCTGTATTACGGCCATAAACGTCATCCCTGGTTCCCTATCATCCTCATTGTCTCTGGCTCCCTGATTCTTAAAATCCTCTAGCTGGAGCCATAACGTACATCAGATTCCCAGAGCTGAGGGCATTTACACTCTATATGACCTAGTTACCTAATATATTCAGCTTGTCTGCCCAAGGAGTGTCTGAGCACCTGCTATGCTCCATGCATATACCATTACGCAGGGTGCTTTCTTCAAATCAGTTAATTCTGGGTCTCAGGACTGGGCTCAGACAGTGGATATTTCATGAAGCTCTCCAGGTTATTTTAACAGGCAGCCAGGGCTGGTAACCAGTGAATTCATTAGTCTTCATTTTTAGCAGAGGCTGCAGCATTCTAAAATCCATCTTGTTCCTGATTTCCTCTTTTCCCATTCATCCCAGCTTTCTTTGGAGACTCCACTCAAGGAACACAGGGGTAGAATATCTACAGTCATAGTTTTTAACTGGGGAAAATCCCCTCACTGTTCAGGGAACATTTGGAAATTTCTGAAGGCAGTTTTGCTTGTCGATCATGGAGAACAAGTGAATAAAATCCAGGGATGCTTCTTGACATCCTACCATAAATCAGACAGCCCCTTCCCACAACAAACAAACCTTGGTCTATAGGGAAGGACAATAGGCTGCAGTGGTCTTAGGCCAATGGCTTCTCACCCCCAACACAGTGAGGGGACAGAAGGGACTGTGCTGAAATCTGGGCTCCAGTCCAATGTATCAGTCACCAACTATGACCACTGGAACCCATCTGCAAAGAGTTTCCTTGCATTCCAGATTGACTAGCTGATCTGCTCTTATCAAAATAAACCAGATATGAGGAAGAGCTAAAAGCATAAAAAACTAAAATTCCTGAGAGACCAGGGGTGGCAAAAAAAAAAAAGGAGAGTGAATGTTATTTGCAAAGTTCATAAACTCAGCAGGTACACTGTAGCTATGAAAGACCATTAGCCATGAAAAATTAATTCTAGTTTGCATTCAGTAGTAACTGACATTTAAAAAAAAAAAGAAGAAGACTGAGCAATTTTGAATGGTATCGTCCTGGCCAATGCCAGCTGTTTGACTATCTGGGAGAAGGTACTGTCAATCACTGAATCTCTGAAGCAGAAAAACAGTAATTTCAGAGAGCTTGCAAATCACCCAAACAGCAGCCTATTTTCAGTTCTTTTTTTCCATTTAAAGGCATTCAAGAATCAGCTGGATGGAAAGCACTTCTCTGAAAATTTGAAGATAGGTTTATTGGTTTTCTTCAGACCAAAAGAGGGAAAATAGGGTTGTGGCCACAAAGAAAATGAAGTGTGCATTTCTCTCACTCCACATCTAATGAATGGAATAGTCAGAGAGTCAACCTCCACTGAGAAGGGAAAAATGAGCTGTACATCACCTCATTTACAGGCTGTAAGTCATGGGAGCCAGAGTCAGAGAAAAGGATGCTGATTCCTCAACAAATGAAATTACCTGCCTTTTAGAGAAAACGTCTATGTCCACTAATACAGGCTGAAATTATTGCTATGAAGGCGGGACATTTAAGTCATAGCAGCCGCAAGCATTCCATTGCCACGTGGAGCTTCTAAATTAGTGGGGAAGAAACTTGGTTTTATTTTGAGTCAGGAGCTTTCTGGTTAGACAAGTGTGAACAGAAGCTAGAGAATATTTATGAGGAGCATATGGTGCTTAAGGTGTCACCACTTGAGTAAGAGTGTGAGCCCCTTCCTATAAAGTAAATTTTAAAGAAGAGTCAAAAACTCCTTTGTGCTCTTTTTATCTCCACGATGGAATGCACCTAAAGAAAATCTCTGAGTTAAAAACAACTGGGAGCTGGGTTTTGTTTTGTTTTTTTTTTTCCATGTCCAAGTGCATGGTGTCACTTTCTGAAGTTTTTTGTTCTCATTCCATCTTACCAGAGTTCATTTGTTCTTGAGACTACAAAGAAAAAAAAATAAAAGAAATAAAAGAAAAATGATTGGATATCAGTTTGGTGCTAAAATACCCATGATCGTCCACATTTATAACCATCCTAAAGCTAAAATCAGAGGATGTAACTGCGTCACATTGCTCGTTCTGACCTCGACTCCACTGCACTGATTCTGGGTATTCTCTAGGTCAGAAGGAACAGGACCCAGAATTGCTGGATTTTTCTTTCTTTCTTTCTTTTTAGTCCTCATCTGAGGACATGCTTATTGATTTCTGAGAGTGGGGAAGGGAAGGAGAGAACCGTCAATTGATTGGTTACCTCCCATATGCTCCCAACCAGGGACTGAACTTGGACCCTAGACATGTGCTCTGACCAGGAATGAAACCTGTGACCTTTCAGTTTACAGGATAACATTCCGACCAACGGAGCCACAGCAGCCAGGGAAATTCCCTGATTCTTTTTTTTTTTTTTTTAAGATTTTTTTTTTTAATTTATTTATTTTCAGAGAGAGGAGAAGGGAGGGAGAAAGAGCAATGTATGGTTACCTCTCACATGGCCCTCACTGGGGACCTGGCCCGCAACCCTGGCATGTGCCCCGACTGGGAATCAAACCGGGACCCTCTGGTTCCCAGCCCGCACTCAATCCACTGAGCTACACCAGCCGGGCGAAATTCCCTGATTCTTAATCCAAAATTCAAACTGAATATTCTTCTCTCAGCTCCCCCTTGGTTAAGAGGGCGAGTGGCCAGAGCTGGTACTAAGGATGGGCTCTTCCCATCCAACATGAAACCTGGTGTGGGACAAAGAGCCGCAGTGAGGAGTGCTCTCTGGAATCGGTTATCTACCCCGTGGCCTTGGAACCAAATGAAATCAGTCTGATCCTTGTGAAAGTCAAATCCAGGCTTAGGCACATACAGGGTTTTAGATAAATATCTCTTCCACAGGTAGACGGAAGGAGTGTTGGATAAATGAAAAAATAAGCAAATTAATGGGCCAATGGATACAGGAAAGAATGGGGAGACGGCTAGATGAATGGATGGCCATAAATAGGGACACAAAAACGGGGCAATTGTATGGTTACATTGTTTAGGGACCATAGATGAGAGTGCTTAATTCTGTCTGGCAGAAGGCAATACAGAAGACTTCAAGATAAAGCCATTAAATGTTATCAGAAGCAGATCCTTAACAGAGGAAAAGTTTGGAGCTTTTGAAGAAAAGGGACCAATATGAGAAAAAGCAGAGTTGAAGGCATTGTCGAAAAACGATGGTGAGTGGCAAAAGATAAAATAAGGAGAGATGAGGTTTTTTACAGGAAGGACGACGTAATGGCTACTTCCATCACTACTTGAATAAATTCTGTTGTTTCTTTAACCCTTGGCACAACCATATTGTCATTGCAATGCCATCCTATTGGATTCTGCATTTCCTTCTGCAAACACTTCTTCTATACCAGTTTATGTTCCAAGTGGCGGGAGACCTGCGAATTAATTAACAAGAGATTAACAGAAGAAAAGTTTATTTCACATGAATGCAGAAGTGCTCTAAAAGGAGTGGCCCCCTGAGGGGGTGGCTAAAGCTTTATAAGCAAGTTTGATGGGACTCAGGAGGAGAGAGGAATTTACAGCTTCACTGGGAAAGTGTGGAAGGTTCTGAGAAGGCCCATAAAGATCAAGAAAACTTCCATGGCCGGGGATCCTTGAGGGGAGAATTTAAGGTTCAGGCCACTGAGTCCTAAGGGTTTTGTTATCAGAACTATACTATGCCATATTCATTTCTGTTTGGGACCAAGGGCGTACCCGGGAAGAATGATTAACAGATTCCTTGGACCACAGCAAACAGCAAACCTGCCATCAGAGACCAGTGGCTACAAGTGATTTCGTTGCTCCCGAAAACCAGCCCAGGGGGGTATTTTTACACTGCACACTTGTTAGAAATCACCAAAGAAGAAGAGACGAGGGTGGCAATATATATTTTCTCAGCCTTTCAAGTCTCAGATCATTCCTTCCATTCTGCCAGAAACCTTGGGGAAGAACATCTGTCAGGAGCAACTGACAAAAATCCCCAAACAACCAAAATGTCTTTTTATATTTGTGTCACTTAACCTACAATCCAACAGCTTTTTTGAGTACATCAGCCAGCACACACAGTTAATTGTGACATTCCACTGCAGGCACAGGACAGGGAGCCTGTCTGTTTAAAAGGCCGTCCCATCCTGCAGGTGTGCGGGTTTGTCTGTTCAGATGAGGGGGCTTTGCCCAGCCCGGAGATGGTGCTGTCGGCCTGTCCCTCATATTCTGACACCTTCTGTGGTAGCAGGCGTGTTTCCAGATGGGAAGACAATGTCTGCATTGCTTCCATTGTCAGCTAAAAACAAAAAGAAGTTCTGACTCAGACCTGAGTTGTCCTCTTCTCACCCCGGCCACGCCCCGCTCTGCCCCACGTGAAGGCAGGTGACTTTTCAGATCCAAACGTTTGGAAACATGAAGCGAGCATTTAGAGCAGTTCTCAGTCATCTGCTAGCAACGTTAGGGGTATAAGGCCACCAGCCACCCAACGTGGGGAGGGGGCTTCTGATCCCCTGGAGGCATCAGGGCTTCCTCTGCTTCTCTTCTGCTTCTCTTCTCAGTGTCCCAGAGCAGGTCACTCCCAGGTGCCTCTGCTACGCTGCCCTCACAGCCCTGCTCCCTTCATTTAAGATGAAATATTTATTGAGCAACTGCTTTGAGTAAGAACAGGCCTTGACCTCTTGCAGAGCTGCACTTCCAGCTTAAGAGACAAGACAAACACCTTTGAAATATTTAGTAATGATACAAAGGCCAAAACAAGTGATTCAGAAATAACAGCAGTCACTGGTGCAGAGAGGAGGAAGATCGATAAGGTGGACAGGAGAGGCTTTCTAGCAGATACCAGACTGGGATACACTTACTAGAGACCAAAAGCAGGAGAGAGGCCATAGAGGGAGGGGCACATAGAACAGGCCAAGATGAAAATGAGCAGATGGGGTTTTGAAAACGGCTTGGGGAACCATCGAGGTAATCTTGAGCCAGAGAGAAATATGCCAGGACACTACAGGAGGAAGGATGCTGTGGAAACAGTCCAACCCCCATGGGAGGAGACCCTTCCTCACTGCCAGAGGCCCACCTCTCACTTCTCTCCAGCAGAACCTCTCACAGGACATTCTACCTCAAAGCTGTAACTGACTTATGTCCTCCAAAGATCTAGAAAAAAAGATCAAGGAATCTAATTAGGATTAACTTAGGCACTTCAATTTCCTGGAGGAAACTAGAACTCAAAGTAACTCTTCAGGCACAGCCTGACCAAGACAGAATTATCCTAATGGTACAAATTTGCTTTAAGGCTCTCAGATGAAAGAAAATTCATATTCTTTATTTTTCCTAAATGAAATGACAAGTAGTTAAACAGAATAGAGGGACTGGAAACAAACCCACAGGTAAGTGGTCATTTTGCTGACAGAGGTAATGTTACAGTCATGAGGAAAAGATCATCCTTTCTGTGAGTGGCGCAGAGTCAATTGAATAGTTACATTTTCAAAAATGAATCTTACCCTCTCACATCATACACAAAAGCCAATTCCAGGTAGTTATATACTAGAAGATCACATAACAAGATATCAGTCTGACCTTGGAACAGGCCAAGATTTCATAACATAAGACAACAGCACACTGACAATGAAGAAGAAGTTTGATGAACCGGAATTGATTAAAATTAAGAGCTTTTGTTAATGCCCCAGCTGGCATGGCTCAGTGGATTGAGCGCCAGCCTGCAAACCAAAAGGTTGCTGGTTCAATTTCCTGTCAGGGTACATGCCTGGGTTGTGGACCAGGACCCCTGTTTGGGGCGTGCAACCGATCGATGTTTCTCTCGCACATTGATGTTTCTCTCCCTCTCTTTCTCCCTCCCTTCCCTTCTCTCTGAAAATAAGTAAATAAAATCTTTAAAAAAATTAAGAGCTTTTGTTAATTAAAAAGTCACCTTTAAGAGAGTGAATATAAACTCACAGAGAGGGAGATAATTTTCAAGGCATGTACCGGTGGCTAATAAAGAAGTTGTATCCAGAATATGTAAAGAACTTCAAATCAATATGAACAAGACAGGCAAACCAACAGCACAATAAGAAAAAGATGTAAACAGGCAACTCATTCATTAAGAGCATAACTAAACGGCCAATGAACATAGGAGACTCACTCAAATGCGTTAGTGACCAGGGAAGTGCTAACTGAAAGTACCAAGAAATGCCATCACATCAACAGAATGGCTAGTATGGAAAAGATGCAGGGCCCTGTGTTAGCAAGAACATGGAACAACTGGACACTCACAGAGTGCGGTCAGGGGTGCAAATTTACACAACTGCATCTGAAAGCCACTCGCCACGATCTGCTGAAGCGGGCCACGTACAGTGTGACCAACAGTTCCCACTACCCCCAGAAAAAGTAATGAAAATACATTTACACAGAGATTTATATTCAGATTTTTATAGCAGCCTTATGCATAATAGTCAAAATCTGGACACAATCAAAAGTCTACCAACAAGAAAAGAAATGAACAAATCAGAGTATATTGACCCAATGGCACATGACTCAGCACTAAGCTGAGTCTGATGTGCAGAGTGAAGAAGTACACATGCGATGATGTGGACTGCATTGCATGGCAAGGGGAATTCTGGAAATAACCTAAATGTTCACATATTTTTAAAAAGAAATGTTAAACAAAATACGGTACATTCATTCAATGGAATATCACATGACAGTTAAAAGACAGAAAGTGTGTTGATAAGGGAAGAATACCAAGAAAAATAACTGGAAAGTTCAAGTATAGAACAACACGCATAGCATTTTTCATTCACGTGAAAAATGCATATTTCATATGTGAACCCTTTCTGGAAAGAACACCCAAAGAACGGGTAACTACAGTTAGCTCCGGGGAGGGTCCGGGGCAGCAGTAAGTGCCCAGCGGCCACCGAGGCCAACCTAGTCTGGAGTGAAACGCCTGCTCGCTTTTCTTTGTGCGCCGTTGGTACTGCTTGAATGGTTTTATCATGAGCAAATCAGTTTCTTAGTTTAAAATATTTAATTAAATAAAATGTAAAATTCTCTACAATTACTTTTTTTTAGAAAAAGGACACAGTGGTTATGCTGGTCAAATTTAATACCTTGCATTCTAAGATGTGGTAAACTAAATAATGGCCCCCCAAAACGTGCAACTCCTAGCCCCTGAAATCTGTGAATGTCATCCGCTATGAAAAAAAAGTGACTTTACAGATGGATGTAAGTTAAGGGTCTTGAGATGGGGATATTATCTGGACTAGCTGAGTGGACTCCGAGGGTAACCAAGTATCTTTATACAAGGAAGGCAGAGGAGGAGAAGGCGAAGTAATTAATGACGGACGCATGGACGGGGGCGATACACTTTGGAGACGGAGACAGGAGCCATGAGGCCACAGATGGGGGCATAGAGTGGCCACTAGAAATGGGAAAAGGCAAAGAAACGAATTCTCCACCAGAACCTCCAGATGCAGTATAATTCTGCCCAAACTTGACCTCAACCTGCTGAAACCCCTGTCAGACCTCTGGCCTCTAGAACTGTAAGAGAATAAATTTGCATCATTGTAAGCCATGTTGGTGGTAATCTGTTACAACATTCACAAGAAACTAATACATAAAGGATTTTCAAATGCTAGAAAATCTTCCTAGACAGGACTATGTGGCAAAGCCTTGCCACGCAGAGAATCCAACACCTGATGTAAAACTAAACTCACGAGGCCTGGCTACTGTGAGACCATGCCGCCCATTTTTCCATGGTGGGGATTTTATTTCTACGGCCCACTTCCTTCACCGCCGACTTTAGACTCTGGGTGTAAAGCTTTGGAACTCAAAGAATGAATTCTGCCGCAGAATACAATTTCTCTGCTTGGGAAACAATTCAACACAGGTTCATAAATCAACATATACACACAGTGACTCAAGATCAAACTTTGGCCACTATCTGTGACGGGTTAGATCATTAACAAATGTGGGTTTTAATGAGGTTATTTTTTAATATCAACTAAAATCACCTCTGTGCTCAGACTGAGATCTCCTTGTTTTATTACCATTTTCACTACAAGTTAATGAGAAATAAGGGGCAAAATCTTCAACTATGTGGGAATTAAGCAGCTGTACATTGCTAAAATTACTCTTCATTTGATGGTGTAGATCAATTTGAGGTGTGCTAATCACTGTCCAGTTTGGAACTTTTACCCTAACATCAAGGTGTCCAGGGGGCAATACCTGCACACATTTATTCAAAGCATTTCCTCAGGTATGGGTGAGCGCTGCACAAAATACACTAGGATTTTCCTACCAACTTAGTTTGTAGATACTCTTTTTATTTTTTTTATTTTTTTTACCTATATTTTATTGATTATGCTGTTACAGTTGTCCCACTTTCCCCCCCTTCTTGCCCCCCATCCCCTTATCCCCCCTTTCCCCACCCTTTAGTTTTGTCCATAGGTCATACACGTAAGTCCTTCTGCTTCTGCACTATACTATAGTATACTTCCTATACTATTCTTACCCTCCCCCTGTCTATTGTCTACCTACCATTTATGCTACCTGTTCTGTGCCCCATTCCCACCCTCTCCCCCAACGACTCCCCTGTTGATGTTCCTCCATACCTCATATAACTCCCTTTAATACTTCATACAATAAAGGCTGGGTGGTGATGAACTTCTTGAGCTTGACCTTATCTGAGAAGCACTGTATCTGCCCTTCCATTCTAAATGAAAACTTTGCTGGATAGAGTATTCTTGGATGTAGGTCCTTTCCTTTCATGACTTGGAATACTTCTCTCCAGCCCCTTCTTGCCTGTAAGGTCTCTTTTGAGAAATCAGCTGACAGTCTTATGGGGATTCCTTTGAAGGTAACTGTCTCCTTTTCTCTTGCTGCTTCTAGGATCCTTTCCTTATTATTGATCTTGGGTAATGTCATTATGATGTGCCTTGGTGTGTTCCTCTTTGGGTCCAACCTTTTTGGGACTCTCTGAGCTTCCTGGTCTTCCTGAAAGTCTATTTCCTTCACCAGCTTCGGGAAATTCTCCATCATTATGTGTTCAAATAAGTTTTCAATTCCTTGGATTTCTTCTTCTCCTTCTGGCAGCCCTATGATCCATATGTTGAGACGTTTACAGATGTCCTGGAGGTTTCTGAGCCCCTCCTCCATTTTTTGAATTCTTGTTTCTTCATTCTTTTCTGGTTGGATGTTTTTTTCTTTCTGCTGGTCCACTCTGTTGATTTGAGTCCTAGTTTCCTTCTTATCCCTATTGGTTCCCTGCAGATCTCTCCTCATTTGTTCAAGCAATTTCAATAATTTTTCATCGAATTCTGTGAGCATCCTGATTACTAGGGTTTTAAACTGTGCATCTGATAGGTTGGCTATCTCTTGGTCGGTTAGTTCTGGAGCTTTGATCTGTTCCTTTCTTTGGGCCATTTTTTTTCCCTCGGTGAGCCTGTTAACTGTAAGGAGGGCGGAGCCTTGGGGTTCACCTGGGCAGAGAACTCACAGTCACTGTGTTGTGACGTAGCCTGTGGGGGCGGGACCTGAGAGCACAATGGCGCCTGCTCTGCTCTCCGCACCCACACCACCTCCCACAAGCAATTCAAGCCCCTCTGCACTGGCTCCGGGGGTCGCTCCGGGGTCAGAGGATGGGCTGCACAGCTCCAATCCCCCGTGGGTCTCCCCAATGAACTCTCCTGTGAGGCTGGTAGTTCCTCCCGCCGAGGACTCCACCCCCACAGGTGCTCTCAGTCTGCGCCGATGGGTTGCGCCCTGCTTTCTCTCCCAGTCCGTCTGCCCACAAATGTGGACCTGCCCGGTCCACCAGTCTCGGCCCCGCTGGGTCCGGATGAGCCGGGCGCTGGCCGCGCTTAGGTCAGGCACTCCCGTCTCGGTGTGCTACAGCCCCGCGGGAACCTCCCCTCCAACCGCAGTCCTGCCGTCTGCTCACCAGCTCGCCGCAGGGTCTCCGAGCGCTCTCCCTCCACCCTGCTCCTCCCGGCTCACCAGACTGGGTGAATGTATCTTCTTTAATTCCTTGGTTGTCAACTTCCTCTCAATTCGATTTTCTGTCAGATCTGGCTGTGTTTGGTTGGGTAAATTTCTGGTTTTTCCTTGTTTGGTTGTGCGAGGAGGCACGGCGCATCCACCTATGCCGCCATCTTGCCGGAAGACCTGTAGATACTCTTTTTAAAGTGCCATGGTTTAACCCCTTTAATACAAGTTGAGTCTAGGAATGAAAAAGGCTTAAAAAAACAAACTTTCTAGTGATAAATTTTACCATTTTCTCGGTGATTAATTTTCAAGCCCATTCTCCCTCTTTTGTTCTCTCTCCCTCCCTCCCTCACTTCCCCTCTCATGGGCATTGTAGTATTTGCAAACTTCTCCCCGAAAGAATGAGGACATGTGACTTTCCGGGGCATTGCTTCTGGAAAGGCTCTGATCTTTATAAAAGGGAAGCAGAGGAGTATGTGTAAGGCAGGGTTAAAGAGGGAGAAATTTGCCGAGAGCTTCTTCCATCAACACTTATTACATCCGCCATGAAACTCAGGACATGTGTGTTGACAACTTTTGTGCAAGAGTTTTAATTTTAATGCAGCTTCCACAGATGAAATAAACTTCTCCTGCATCCTTTCACCTTCTTGGGTCTTTATTGTTCTTACCTCCAGCTCAAGACCTCTAGACTCAAGCTAAATCCCTATATAGGGACACTTAATTTTTTATTAAATTTATCAGGGCAACATTGGTTAATAAGATAATATAGGTTTCGAGTGTACATTTCTATGGTACTAGATCTGTATATTGCCCTGTTGCCCACCACCCAAAGACAAACCACCCTCTGTCACTGTATATTAGGCCCCCCTCCACTCCCACCACTTCCTTTCCTCTGGCAACTACCACATTGCTGTCTGTGTCCACGAGTTTCAGTTTTATATTCCACATACGAGTGAAATCATATGGTTCTTAGCTTTTTCTGACTGACTTCACTTAGCATAATATTCTCAAGGTCCGACCATTTTGTCGCAAATGGCAGTATTTTGTCTTTTCTTGCGGCGGAGTGAATGCCACTGTGTGTAATCTGCATGTTCAGACACCAGTCTTCAGCTGCAGACGGGACAGAATGAGGTCATAAATCAACAACAGCAGCAGCAGCAGCGACACTTGTACCCTGGCCTCGGCAAGACTGTCTGCTTGACATGCTTCAATAGGCACTTGTCAACTCTATTTCTGACAGAGACGTATTTTTAAAATAGTTGCCTAAAGTAGAGGGTTGTACAAAGAAGGAAGAGGAGGAGGAGAAGGAACAGAACTGGGGAGGAAGCTGTGCTGAGACGAGAAGTGTTGCTAATGCTGACTCCTATTTTCTGATCCAATTCAGCTGGGCATTGCTGGGGGGAAATCCCGTGTACATCGGGGTATTTCCCCAATACCCCAAACTGTTGACCCCTGACACCTTCATGGCAGAGGCTATCAAAATAATCACAACCCTATGACCTGGCTCTGGTCGCGCACCCCCTCTCCTCTCCTCCGCACACCCATGTCCACTGTCCACGCACGCCATTCTTCCCCAACAACAGACTTAAAGAAATCATTTCAATCTCACTTCCAAGGAGAATACATTTTTAAGCCCCATTTTCCCCAAAGATTCCCTTTTCCTCTCCTGTTCCCAGCCCTAACGTCTTTGTTCATGCAAGCTTGTCTAATGATAATGCCTACCATTTATTAAGCTCTTATTATATGCCAGTTCCCATACTAAAGCAACATCTCTTTCCACCACCCAGCACAGGAGGCATAATTATCTCCATTTTGCAACTGGGAAAACAGATTCATGAGATTAAATTTACTCCAAATCAGACAGTTTGCAATGAACAGGCCAGCGTTTGCTCTGTCCTGAAAGTGTGGGTCTTTACCAGTCTTGCCTCCAGCAGGTAAGCAGTAACCCAAGGTGGCTCATATGGAAGAGTTGATACACTCATGCTGCCCATTGATTTTTTAAATTTTTATTGCATTTTTGTAAGTTCACTTCTGAATTCACAGTAAACTTCCAACAAATTATAATAAGGCTGTAGTCAAATTCAAGATGGGAAAGAAGGGAGGGAGGGAGAGAGAGGGGGAGGAAAAAGTTTAGAGTAATTATTATTTTAAGCCCAGGGAAATTCTACAAAGGACTCAAGTTTCTACCCATCTTCCCCTAAAATGGACCACTAATTCTGATACCATTCCTCCAAATTCACTGAATGAAAGGGAAATCATCTGTTGCAGGTTTTCCCATTGACTTTACATCTCTGAAGCAGAGTCTGTGAACTTGGCAGAGGATCTATTTTTTTATGGCTTATTGAGCCTGGGGCAAATGGACTACAGCAAAGGAGAGCATTAAATCAAGGCAGTGGCCAAACTCCAATCGCGTTCCGCAGCAGCCAGGATGTTTCGTAAGCGCTGAAAGACTCCAGCAGGACCAAAGACTCCAGAATCATATCTGATTCCGGCCCCTGATCTCCAAGGGCCAAAAGGTAAAATAACTATCTAAGAAGAGAAGTTTCTGATTGACCACCTTTTTTGTATATCCACAGAATGGAAAACAGCTGCTTTGAAGACATTTTTTATAGGGTTTAGGAGGTAGGTTTATAAAACAAAGAACGCTGATAGAAAACAGAGTAGTAAGATACAAGCTCTGAAAACTCTCCAGGGGGCCAAACTAAAGCCATGAACCAAAGCAAATAGAGGAACAATTTGTCACATAGATATTTAAGTATCTCTTCCCATTGCACCAACCCTCCTCACTGGGACCACACAGAATGTCATTAAAGGTGCTGATGAGCAGGAGGAGGGTGGAGTGACGCTGAGAAGGTGCTCTCAAGGCCTGTTTTGAAAGACAATTGTAAGTTGAAAACATAATATAATTGCTAACATAGTAGAACATTTGACAAAGTATTTTCACATGCAGTATAACAGTAAATTCATTCGACCTGGTATGTGCAATTTCTGATGCATGCAGCTGCTGCAGCGCCTCCCAGGGTTCCCGTTCTGATATATACTGTCTGATGTGGGTTCTCTCCCAGGACACCCTGAGCCAAGGATTCGGGGGCAGTGATTCACTGAGGTGGACATGGTGTGGGAGGGGCCCATCAGGGAAAATCGAAAGCCAAGCAAAGGGGCAGATTCAGATGAAGTCTCCAACTCAGCCTGATTTCAAGAGGGCTCTGGGGTGCACCTTGTACCTCAGGCTGGTCCCACCTTTCAGCAAAGGTGAGCAGTTTTTGTATGAGGGGCATCCTTGTGGGAGGTGAGGGAAGCTTAAACATCCCACAGCATCCATCTTTGTTGATGAACAAGGAAGGCAGGTGCTGGGGGCCATCATCTGAAGGTCACTGATAAGACTTAGCTTTGAAGAACAACATCACTGACAATGGGATCACCACGCTGAACAAAGGTCCTCCCTCCTGCAGAACTCCTGCTCACCCTTCAACACCCTCTCCAGGTGTCAGTGACGCAGTCTCTGATAACCGGTAACCCAGCTAGGGAGACTCTTTTTTTATGCTCCTCCTTCTTGTAATATCCTTTAGAACAGCGCTTGTCATTGCAAGTAAAGGACTCTTTTTCCAGGAGCCAACAAGGCTCTTTATTAATAAGTTTGAGCCCAAGGAACAGATATTAACACACCTCTCTAAGACCCTAATTATCCCCAGGGAAGCAATGAGGAAAAGCTAGCCCGCCAGCTGTGGTTTACTAACGTAGCACTAAATGACTGCAGCTATAATCAAGTTTGTTTGCCAAGTCCTTCTTCTGAAGATACCGAGGGAACCATATGAACAAGTTCCTAAGAAAATTTGATTTCAAATAACAAAGAGCACTGTTCAGAGAATAACACATTATGCATCAAGAATTTTATAAAGAAAGTTTCTCAAAAATCTGGGCTTTTCTTATTTTCGTAGGTAATTGTGTTGTGGTCACATCTACTGTGGGGGTGCTCTTGGAATGTTGGGGTTTTCCAAAGAATATTAAACACCAAAGATTAAAGCTATAGCATGGCCAAGGAAATTCTCTCACTTTCACTCCACGCTTAGGTGTACAGTCCACTGATGTTCAAAGAGAGACACATTTAGCAAATAATTCTGGTCTTTGAAGAATTTCTTTTCAATTATATCAGGCAAGTTCACAGATGTGTTTTACAAGGCACACAGCGAAAGAGATCAATTCCACTGCTGAGAGAGAATCTGGGTCAATTTTATAGATTCACACTCATATGAAATCCACACAGGTACCAATTTGGGGAGAGATTAGTTAAAAGAAAAATTATACCAACTATCAAAATAAGTTAAATTGATATCCGTTGACAGTTTGGTAAATGGAAAATATCCTAGGTCTTTACCCAAATCAATTTCTTCAGCGTCCTACGGAAGTTGCCATGGGATTCTAGTAGTACTTTAAAAATGATCTTATATAGCAGTGTTCCTCAGGGAAGGAAATAAAGACTGGCGGCCCGATTTTCCGTTTTTGCTCAAGATTTCAATCACTCTTACCTGAACAAGGTGTTTCACTCAATTCACACTGATTAACCGTAGCCCAATCACTGAAAACTTCGTAGTTCTGGGAAATGGGTTTTAATTGTCTTCATAACGTACCTGGAAGGTCACCGGGGAAACTGAGCACAAGTGTTTCCAATGCACCGCGGACACAGGAAGGCATGCGGACGACAAGGACCTCGGAAATCGCAATCTCAAACGGACTTCCTTGTGTCCTCTGTCCCCTTAGAGTGTGTTTCTCCCTGTGTTCTTTTTCTGTCAGTATTTATGTAGATGCTAGCTACACCCTTACCTCTTTCTCAACACTGCTTTTCTCTAAGGCTCAAACATGAAAACAACATCGCAGCCAAAGCGGTGACATTTTTTATCCTCTCTATTTGTAGAAAAGATGGGACCTGCTATGAAATTTATCAAACTGCCAAAAATTCAGTCATCAAATGTCTTACACAATCATTTTTAAAAATAAAAAAAAATGAGTATTAAAACTCATGATAAATAAAATACTAAAATTTTAATGACAGGCTCATATGCCTCACCCAAGTCCCGACCCTGCTAGGGGCTCTGCCGTGGTCACAAGTGGCCGTCCAGCGGGATTGTGCTTCCTGGCTCCCTGGGGGACCTGGGCAGGGCCCTGTGACCCACTGTGGTAATAGGTTCTGAGGACAAGTGGTGAGTGCCACCTTTGGGCAGGAGCATGTGATTGCCAGCTCTCTCACTTACAGAAACCATCAACTTTCCAGAGCAGCAACACTGTATTAACTGGATCCTTGAATGACCGTGTTAAGCAGAATCCACGTATAAACCCGCGATGGACATGGAGCATGAGTGAGGAATAAACCTTTGTGACTTCAAGAGTTGGGAGGGTGTTTGTTACAGCAGCTAACCAAGACTTTCCCTACCGATATAAACTATAAACAAGGTTCCCACCATGGAAATCATCAGTTTTCCAGTCGACAGAAACAAGGCTGTCTCCAACGTCTAGTATTACAGCTTCTTGCCTTAAAAGAGCAAACTGCTTCTTCTCTCCTTCCAAATTTTCTTGTATATTTTATTCTTAAGGCTGAGGGCTTTGTAAATGAACAGAGACCGATTTGAAAATTTGTTTCACTTCTTTCAAGCATCTAGGATTTAACACAGACAGACCCATAAAATAAGGTTAGGAATACCATCCACATAGGGCAGTTATGGAATTAAATGTGATAATACATGAAAATACCTGGAACAGTGTAGATAACAGTGTAGATGCACTTCAGTCTGATTGTATTCAACTCACACCTGAGATCCTCGTTAAAACGCAGATCACGACATCATGCCCAGCTCGGGGAGCCCGGGACCCAGGGGCCTGCACTTGAGCGGTGCCCTTGGCTTTTCAGCAGGACCCCATGTAAGAAGCTGTGGATCCTTTCCTCCTGGTGTCATTATTTCTAGACATACGAAGGGGGGCCCAAAAACACAGAATTTATTTATAAAAAATTGTGCTTTTATTCTTATATGTTTAAACTCCAGTCACCTTTGAAGTACTCTCCATTTGAATGCAATACACCTATTGAAACTTTTTTCCACTGCTCAGTTTTTGAACTCATCAATTTTCATTCCTTTTAGTTTTTTATTTCAACTCTTCCACATTGGCAAAACGTTTTCCCTTTGAGGACATTTTTCATCCAGGGTAACAACAACAACAAAAAAAGAGTTGCTCGGGGCAAGACCAGATTAATAAGAAGGGTAGAGAACAGGGGTCAAAAAACTGCTGGACACTCAGTGCGGCAGGCAAGTGCATTGTAAATCACCCATCCTGAAATGGGCAAATGCGTTGATTCTTTAAAAAAAAAAAAGTCACTGGAGCCAAACGCAGCCTCTCGCAACAACGTCAGCAGGTACACTGACCCAGACGGGCTCCTAGAACACTCACCTAGCAGGGAAAGCCTGTACTACAAGGGGCCTGCCCTCCAGAAGACAATTCAGGGTTTTGGGGGAGGTGCCCCCTTGAACACAGTGGGCTGGGCTGTGTAAATGCACTTACATCTTTAAGCGTGAGTCTGGGAGGAGAATCACTATAACTCAGTCTGCAACAACCTAGAAAACTGGAAGAAAAAACAGCATGGCTTTGAAAAAGAAATTCTGCCAGGCTATCATTGTCCCTGGCCAATCTTCATGCATTTAAAATAAAGGTAGGTTTAAAATTCCTGAGATTAGCAAAATGAGTTATATGGTTTAGTTGGGTAAAAATTCTCATTCTCATTGAGAAACCCACGAAGCATGTCCACACAACTAAATAGGTTGTAGTCCAACTGTTTGGAGCATTGTGCTGACACAAAATTACCACCTCTCCACCTCAAACAAGGAGAGTGAACATCCGGATGAATCCGAGCAGCAAAGGGGCATCCCAGGATCTGCAGACTTTCCCTAGTAAGCATTACATGAATCTTATTCTAATACGGGCAATCATACACCTGACATCATTTAAACAAACCCACCTGGAATATATAAAGAGGACAAGAACTGACATCTACATGGATGCAGCACAATCATGGCAAGACATGGGGCAGCAAACTGGAGAGAGGAGGCGCTCTGAGTTAGTTGCATTTTGGAAATGGGGACCCAGAGACACCAGCGTAAGTGACAGAGAAATGGTCCTGAAGAGCAGTAGAAAGCCTTACTGTTATGTCAAGCGTTGGAGTCATCACATTTCTTTGGCCATTTCAGTCAAGATTAACGACAGGAGGGTCCTCTGTGACCCAGATACCCTACTTCTAGAGACTTTCCTTACAACTTGTAACTCAGGAGTACAGGTTTCAGGGGCATTTGCGGATCTTCTAAGGCTTAAGCCGGGGAAGCACTACCTGCTCAAAGAAAAAAAGAGGTCCAAATATCTGTGGCCACTACCCTGAGAATGAATGCACTATGTGGGCCTCCCCAATCGTCCATGTTGGAACCACGGTCATCCTCTGAGCTCTCCTTCCTCAGAGCTGCCACTACCAGTGCATCCAATCATCTTTTGAGATCCCACCTGGAGTCTGCAAAGGAATCCTGTAAGTTCAAAAACAAAAAACAGAAACAAAACAAAACTTCCTTCCCAGCCCTTGGAATGTAGATCATGCTGCTCAGCATTGCGCATCCACCTGGGCTTTTACTGAACACCGTTTGCTTACTGTAAGAACAGCAGTTACAACTGGGAACCTATGGAGACGCACAAAAATGAAAAGTTCCTCTCAGGAGGGTCTGCCGAGGGACTAAAGTCGTGTTATTTACATTGCAGTGTGGCGACCAGCTTCGCACGTTAACATGGGCTTCTGTGCAGCTTAAGCAAGTCAAGGCACCTTTCAAGTGCAGGGGGAAGGCCCACCAGGTACCCCTGTGCACGAGGGACTAAAAAGCTCCAGAAACAGAACTCAAGCGTGTGGAAGAGAGAGCCAGGGTATAAAATCTGGATGAATGGGTCAATATGGAAAGTCAGCATGCTTGTGTGAAAATGGTCTCTGTGACTCTAGGTGTCCCTTCACTGAGGTCCCTATGGACTCATGCCTGAGTCCTGGCTGGACGACCACAATAAAGGGCAAGTGAAATGTAAATGAGCTATTTCTTCAATATCTCTGTACAACAGTGAGAGTGTAAGGCAGTAGCTCTTAAGTATTTCTGCTCAATGAAAGATGCCATAAACAGGGACAGATGGCCCACTCAAAGAAGATAGTTTCACTTTATAAAACAACAAGGGATTAATGTGTAAAATAAACAAAGAAGTTCTTTAATTAAAAAAAAAATACTAGTTGGTTTGCAAAAGGGGAAGCACCAATAACCAACAGGTAGAAGCGGAGATGCTGAGTCATTAGCAACGGAGGAGAAAACAAAACAGTGATGGAAAACCAACATCAGGATGGCAAAAAGCCGGAAGCGAAGAGCTTACCTGGTGTTGGAAAGGGCATGGGGAGACAGGTGTGTTGCTGCTGGGTTTACGCAGCTCCTGGGCAGCAGTGTGTAGGACTCGTGAAGCCAAGTCTGAACATGTCTGGGTCTCGGGATCCACTCCCGGCTGTCCATTCTGAGAAATCATCACATGAGCCCCAGGTGCCACGTACAAGGATGTCCACTGAGGTTTTACCTATGGTCACGCAGAAAAAGCGGCACAAGGGAGGTGACTAGTTAAATGTGGTAGCACACGCTATGAAATACACTCATGACAGAAAGAAGCAACAGTTCATTAAAGAACTTATTTAAAGCAGACTGGGTGAATGAATGGAGAGCATGAGGGATAGACCTTGGGTAGACAGGGCTCCATAGGAAGGGAGGGAAAGGCTGTGAGTTCGTAGAGTAATTCTCTTCAAGTCTTCTCAAACACACAAAAAACAACACCACACATTCTATGTGACAACGTCTTAACTGGAGTCCCTTAGAAGCAGAGTCTGAGACAGGATTCAGATATATGTGATGCTTTGAAAGTGGGCTTTCAGGAGGAAGGGGATAAGGAAGTGGGATAGGCAGGGGAAGGAGCTCACATAGAGTGTGAACTTGGGAAAAGTCCAGAAAGATCCCCAGCCCTTGGGGGCTCTGGGACATAAAGACACACCCAGGGGGCTCTGGGGCATAAGACACACCCCAGGTTAACGCCACTATCAGGCAAGGGATGGACCTTTTGTACCTTTTATCTGTCAGTCATTGTCTGGGTCACCCCTACACCAGGGGTGTATAAGTCACAGCCAGGAAGCTCCCTGCAGTGAGTGACTGTCACACTTGGGAGCTTGGCCAGCTGGAGCTGTCAGCAGCCACCAGCAGTAGGGGGTCAGGTGCACCCCCTGGGAAGGGGTCCAGGAAGGGTACCATTAGTGTCTCCTGCAGGTGCCGACACTGACTGAGCAGGTTAGAGTCGGAACGTGTGGAGGACAAGGAGATGGAGAGAAGGTAGCTGAGGAAAGAGCCACAGCTCAGCCAGAACGACAACAAGAACGTGCTGGAATAGGAATATGATGAACTTAACCCTGAGCCTCAAGCCCCTTCTCTGTGACTCGTACAAAGAGGAAGCCACGGAGAGGGATACGCGTAGGGTTTGTTATAGAAAAGAGAAGGATGGACACCCTGCCCACTGCTGGCAAACTGCACGGCACAACGTGGGCAGCAGAGGGGTGGTGTCTCCGGGGCCAGGTTTGCCTGTGAACAAAGAATCAGAAGCTTCCCAATTCCCTCTCTGTGAAGTAGAATATCTGTAGCCACGAAACACGATCAGAGGTGAATAGAACAACAAAAGCAGAGAAGGTTCAAAATTTCCTTCTGTGTAACTGGCATGGGAAAGGCAGAGATGAAACGCTGGACTTTGCTGGGCAGGGAGCAAGGTTGCAAACAGTAAACCCCAGAGTCAGGAACTGCAAATCAGGAGGCAAGGGGTGTCCTACAAAAATAGACTGCTGCATGGCTGAGTGAAAAATTCAAATAGAAACAAAGCCGCACGTGTGTGTGTGGGTGTGTGTGTTGGGGGTGAGGCTATCTTGGACTGTATATTGAAAGCTCCTGCTGCTGCTGGTGGCTCTGTTTTGCACAGATAGAGCAGAAAGCACTTAACAAGCCCATGACCAAATGAGTGTGCACACAAAGCACACACATGCACACACAGATGCACAAGTATGCACAAGAATGTCCTACTCCTCTTTTCTGAGTCAAGCTTTGTCTCCTCTGCCCAATAGAATGGCCAGGGGACCCCTCTGTCTCTTAGAAGCTTCCAGGCAAACAACTCCTGGGCCTAAGACACAGACCAAAGCCCAGAAACCAGCATTTTCAAACACACCAGCCTGGCCTCCTCCACCATCAACCCATCACACAGACCCTTTCCATTTTTGCCCAACCTCTGAAATCGCACACAAAATTAATTTCTGCCTTCCTCTCCTGGCATGCTTGCCCACTCAGGCCATCAGATGCCACGAGATCTCATCAACCACGTAACTGAGGCCAGGGGGGTCCCAAGGGGTTGTGTTTGGATCAGTAGAAGCAGCACCAAAGAGCCTGTTAGAAAGACCAATTCTCGGGCTCCACCCAACTCACTGAATCAGAGTGTCTGGAGTTAGGCCCAGGAATCTGTGTTTAAGTAAGTTCTTCAGGTGATGCCCCTCTGTGCTAAAGGTTGAGGATTCCTGCCTAGATCATATCTTACTCAGGGCAATGGGTGGAGCCAGGCAAAGAGTGTCCACCCCCTGGGAGTCATAATCTGGGGTCTCAGTTGGCTAGAAGCCAAGCCTGAGGCCAGGCAGAGGAGGACTGGAGTGCTACACTCAAGAATGGGGAGGAGGGAAGCAGGACCGGCCAGAGGATGCAGATGGGGACACGGTGTCCCCTCAGTCGGACCCACAGGCAGCTCCAGAAACAAACAGCACCACAGAGCCAGTCCCCTCAAGGCAAGGGTAGCAGCTTTGGTTTCCCAGGTCGGTCAGAGAGCTGTGGGCTCCCCTCCCCATGCTCTGGGAGTGGCCGCTCCCATTCCACAGAAAGCAGTCCCCAGGGAGGAGAGGAGATCAGGGCCACCAGCAGCCCAGACTCAGAGCAGCCTGGGAACCAGGCAATAAAGGGACTGAGGGGAACGTCCTCTGTTCAGCCTTCCCTGGATCCTTACAATGTCATGGCCCTCAGAAGATCTGACCCTAGCACTGAGGAGGGAGACACTGGGCAGGAGTGAGGTTTCTGGGTGTATTCCTTACCCGGGGCTGCTGTAACAGGGCACAAACTGGTTGGTTTAAATGACAGGACCTTATTCTCTCATAGTTCTGGAGGCTGGAAGTCCACGATCAAGGCGTCTGCAGGGCTGTGTTCCCTGAGAAGGCTCCAGGGAAGAATCCTTCCTGCTTCTTCCTGATTTCTGACGGCTCCCAGCAATCCTTGGCATTCCCTGGATTGTAGATGCTTCACTCCCATCCCTGCCAGTGTCGTCAAGGGGCCTTCCCCTGTGCGTCTGTGTCAATGAATGTCCTCTCCGTTTCCTAGAACACTAGCCGTAGTGTTCGTTCGGGGCCATCCCAAGGTGCTGTCATCTCATCTGGTCCTTAACTGCTTACATCTGCAAGGACTTTACTTCCAAACAAGGCCACCTTCACAGGTACCAGGGGCTAGGGTGTCCACAGAGTTTTTTGGGGACACAATTTAACCCCTAACACTGAGGACAGAGTGCCACAGAAGTCACTACACCCCAAGCCAGCTCTCCAGGAAGCTCCGTGTCAGTTCCTTGAGTAGGACGCTGCTGATAGAAAGTACTAAGGCCAATTCTCAGAGGCTAACAGAACACTTCCTTTTCGGGTTGTTCTTCTCAATACAGTGGGTGCAGCTTTTCCCTCGTGAGGGTGTCCAAAGACCAGCACAGGCAGCAGCCAGTGACCGTCCCATGCCTACAGGGGGAGCCAGGCCGGGCTCTAGACCAGGGGCCTTCAGGGGCTGGAGGAACAGCCAGATCTCGCTGCCCCAGGGCACTTTTCCTTCCCAGTAACTGCTCTGCAGTTTTGTGTTTTGCCCTGCAGCACTTCCTCCACTGAAACGGCACAGTGAGGCCTCAGGGAGGATCTGGCTCCCAAGAGGCAGCGAGAACAAGTCACCGGACACTCAGGCCGGGAGCTCTGGGGTGAACTTCTGGGACTCAGGAGCAGAAACACAATCTTGGAAATCATAATTTTCCGCTGAAGAGCCAGACAGGTGAGAGTGGACAGGATTTTCATCATTATTTCAAGTAATACAAAGGGCCAGCCTGGGGGACCCCAGAGCAAGGCGCTTGGCCCACAGTGCACGCGAGGACCAAGAGTGCTTCCTGGGCGGGGGCTGTGGAGCTCACAGAGAGGAGGCGGGAGGCAATGGGGTGAGGGGAGGGGGAGGCTCTGAACCTGCTCCTGAGCTCAAACTCCTCCCCATGAGGTTTGCAGCCCCAGAGCAAAGTGGATTGTCTGGGAGTGTGTGCAGGAAGCTGTCCGCCCCGCCCCGCCACCAGAGTGTGAGTCCATGAATCACGTTCGTGGTTCTTATAACACAGAAATGGAAGCAAAGCTGTTTCAGGGCCACTTGAGGCCGTGATGTCCCTGGGATTTGGAGGACTCCAGGGTCCCCAAATGCTGCAGTGGGAAGCCAAGAAGAGCAGAGACGTGAGAGCTGGTGCCCTTGTCAAGGAAACAACTGCGCTGTGGTGGCAGGGACTGTGCGAGCAGCCCCAGCGGGGGACTAGACGAGGGCGTGGCTGAGTCTCCAGAAACTGAGCTAAGAGCTGGGTGTGGATCGGGCCAGCAGTAATGACCACTCAGCTCCAGTGAATCAATCGCAGAGGTCCCCGGTCTGGTCAGAGGTTGGCTCTCAGGCCAGACATGTTGTCTCCTGGCTACAATGGCTAGAACAAAGATCACCCCCAGCGGAAAGGTTAGGGATGAAGGGAGTAGGAATCCTGAATTAACTAAGTATTTCCCCAAAAAGACACCGGGTTTTAAACCAGGACTGACAGAATTGCCTGGAATCAGCAAGATTAAGTTCTCTGCCATTAACAGAAATGAGGACTTGTGAGCTAAATTAAACTCAATTATAAAGCAATAAAGAAAGTTACATTTCTGCACACCGGAGTTTTATGGTTGTGAAATTTGTACCCACCATACAAGAACTGTAATTGCAATTCAAGGCAATATGTGATACACGCCAGATCAATTGTAGAAACAAAGTGTTTTATGATTTCAAAGAAAGGAGAACATGTGCTTACCGGAATTTTAGAGCCTATCTCTATAACTCAGTGTTTCCATTATGGATTACCTGACACCTTTCCTCAAACCCAGCCTTCCATAACTGTATTACTTAAGATTCTTGCTTTTGCAGGTGACAAAACCCCTAACTCAAACCAGTAAAAAAAAAAGGGGGGGGGAATGTATTTGCTCACAAAACTGAAGTATCCAGAAGGAGTGCTTGATCCAGACTCAAATAATTTCATTGGGATGGAGTTTCTGTCTCTGGATTTCTCAGTTCTTCCTTGGTGCTCAGTCCTTGCTCCAGACCCATGTGCTCACAAGATTTCTGCCACAGTCCTAAATCCCTTATCTTCTCACCTGCGTGCCAACGGGAAAAAGAAGTACAGTATGCTTCCCTGGTAACAACAAAAGCCCGGGAACTGAATCTCCTTAGCTGCGATGGGTGAAATTTGTGTCTTGTGACCCTCAGGAAGCCAATTACTCTGGTCAAAAGGATGGAAGGCGCTGATTGGCCTACACAGGAGTCATTGTGTAAAATTGACCCCAAATGCATCCTTGGAAAATGGCAGGGCAAAGGCTCCACAGGACAAGAAGAGGAACATTGGGGCAGAAACAAGTGTCCAGTATTCTGTCTCCGATTACGGCACACAGTCCAGTCACTTTTCCTTCTAAGACAGATTGAGTCTCCTGGGGCTAAGAGACATTCCATTTGTTTTTTCACCCCAGGGCCGTGAGAACAGATGAGCTATTTCAATTAGTTAATCTTAGTGGTGCAACTAATATAAACCAATTTCTGTTAGTCTGTTTGGGCTGTTATAACAAAATATTTTATGCCAACCACAGTCCCAAGCACCTTACTCAGAATAGCTTATTTAACCCCCCAAATACTTCGTTAAGTAGGCAATCATTTGTAAATGGAAATGTTTTTATTCCCCAACATCTTAAGGGCTCTGAGCCTAACTATTTTCTTTTGGAGTGTGGACTGGGGAGGAATGAGTTGAACCTCAGATGTGGTAGACACGGAATGTGTTAAGTGACAAACTAACCAGAGGGTAGCTCAGTCAGTTAGAGCATCATCCCAATACACCAAGTTTAAGGGCTTTATCTCCAGTCAAGGCACACAGAAGAATCAACCGATGAATGCTTGAGAGCAACAACAAATTGATATTTCCCTCTCTCTCCCTTCCTTTTTCTCTAAAACCAATAAATAGGAAAAAAGGGGGAGGAGAACTTTCACCATTTTCGCAAACTCTTTTCCCCTACAACTTTTAATAAAATTTTCAAATATACAGAAAAATGTGAAAAATAATACATCTATATACTAAGTTCAAGAATATATGTGTGGTATGTGTATATTTGCTGAATCCCTTGAAAGTAAGTGGATAATATGTTGACATTTCATCCCTAAAATGCAGCATATATGTCCTTAGAATAAGGGCAGTCTCTTGCATACCCACAGCACTGTTATCACACCTGAGAAAATGAACCATAAAATTGAATGTGACTTACCTTTTCCTCCCATTGCTATTTGACCAACAAGAAGGCGATAGTAAAAACATTTTGTATCTGAGTTCTAACAATCTAGTATTTCATATCCTTTTGTTATCTGTAAATGCTATAATTAGTTTTTCTTCTTGCTTGGGAAGTCTCTTCTCCTTTGACGGGGGAAAGAGACAATTTTTTAATAAATGCATTGAAGGTTGGCACTCACTTGCTTAATAAAGTAAGTGGGAGCATACCCATGGCTTCACTGGGGAAACTAAGGCTGAATTTATAGGTAAATAGTTTTAGCCTCTATGGATTAGAACTCTGGATTTTTTAACAACAACAACAACAAAAAACAGTTAAATTTAGAGCTAGTCAATAATGCAGAGATGAAACCTCCCACCAGGGATTTCACAGTCTAATGCACAAAATCTATGGACTTGTGTCTGGGACTTCAACCTCCATTTTCAAGGGTGCACACTAGCTAAGGATCCAAGTACATCAGTGAACTAGTAGCAGATTATGGCTTTTTTCCCATTTATGAAAAAAATCACTATTTTTGCTAACCACAGAAAACTGTCACTTTAAAAATCTTGAAAAATTAGTGAAAGAAGATATGCACCCCTATGTTCATTGCAGCATTATTTACAATAGCCAAAATTTGGAAGCAGCCCAGGTGTCCATAGTAGATGAGTGGATAAAAAAGCTGAGGTACATTTATACAATGGAATACGACTCAGCCGTAAAATAGAAGGAAATCTTACCTTTTGCAACAGCATGGGTGGACCTGGAGAGTGTTATGCTAAGTGAAATAAGCCAGTCAGAGAAAAACAAGTACCATATGATTTCACTTATATGTGGAATCTAATGAGTAAAATAAACTAACAAAGTAGAGACAGACTCATAGATACAGAGAACAGATTGACACCTGGGTGGAAAAGATAAAGGAATTAAACAAAAAAACTCATAGACACTGACAACCGTACAGGGATTACCAGCGGGAGAGGCAGACGGGAGAAGGCGGATGAAGGTAAAAGAGAGATCAATGGGGATGGAAGGGGACTTGACTTGGGGTGGTGAACACAAAATACAATATACAGATGATGTATTATAGAATTGTACACCTGAAACCTCTATAATTTTACTAACCCATGCCCCCCCAATAAATTCAATTAAAAGAAATAAAAAATAGTGTGCAAACTCTGCTTCATGTTTACTTTCTTCAAGCAAACTAGGGTTTCAAGATTCTTCATGTTGGTATAGTTTTCTAGCACTTTAGATTTTCCTCCAGGTATTTCATTATGCTTGATTAAATTGTCTGACAATTTTGTTGTGAATGACAGAACCTTTTTTATTACTCTGACAATAATGACTAATAATACTTTGTCTATGACAGGGGTAATGTTTGCTTCTTCAGTTTTAGGTTTGGGACTATGTTTGGTCATTCCTAGCTCTGTGGGTAGAGGAAAATGTTATGTAACACACAAGAATATTCAAACAACCAAGAAACAGGCAATAAACGTATTGTTTTAATACTCAGGGAAATATTCATTTTTGCTTTCATGGAGAGACTGAACTATTAATGAGAGCAAGGGATGCTCCAGAAGGAAATAATGGTCTTTGCTAAAAAGCTACCACAAGATGTAAATTTTAGGAAATAGCAACTAGATTTTAAATTTACTTAAAATATCTAACGTGAAACCAAGCTGCTATGGGTTGAATTATGTCTTTCCAAAGTGCCACGTTGAAGTCTTAAGTTCCAGTACTTCAGAATGTGACCTTTTGGGGAAATAGGGCCTTTATACAGGTAATCAAGTACAAATGAGGTCATTAGGGTGGTGTCCTTACAAAAAGAGGAAATTTGGACCCAAGAGTCACACGCACAGGGAGAGTGCCATGTGAACATGAAGGCAGAGATCAAAGTAATTCTCCTTTAAGCCAAAGATGTCAAAGATGACCAACAAACCACGAGAAGCTTCGAGAGAGGCAAGGAGCAGATTCTTTCTCGCAGCCTCAGAAGGAGCAAGGCCTGCTGACGTCTTGGCTTCAGACTTCTGACCTCCAGAAGTCTAAGACGATAAACTGCTGTCATGTAAGCCTCCCCATGTGTGGTTCTCTGGTACCGCAGCCCTATGGGACTAGGCCCAGGCCAAGTTCTTGAGCTGATGCATGAGGGGAGGTGGGAGGAGGTGATGTTTCCTTAGTGACTCGGTGACAACTAATGTTAGTATAAAATTTCCTTCAGGGAAATGAAAGGGTTCCTATATTTACTTAGGGGTCTCTTCCCTTGAGTTTTTTGGCTATTTTATTTTAAATTAAATTATGTGGATGCCCACAGGAAAATTTAATTAGAGAACACAAGTGATTAGCTATTGACCACTGAAATATCAGCAATGATTACGTCTTTCTCCTTTGGGCAGTGAAGTAGAATATCGTTGCTCTGCTCCATATCTCGTTTCAGAAACATTCCTGAACCACAGTAGAATCTCTGCTCTGTTCATGTGGTGTGCATCAAACTGACTATGAATTCTAGATAGCCCCAGGGGAAGCCAATAAGAGTTTTCCATTTCCCTGGTTGGTTGATTGGTTTAGCGACTAACATATAACCCAAGCTAGTCCAATCAGAGCATTCCCCAGAACTTGCCAACATCATCAGAAAATATAATGCTCTTTTTATCAGATATTAGAAGTCCTAAGGTCAATGCAGACTTCTGTTTTGGGATGGAAGCCTCAGTGAAAATGATGGGGCCAAGCTAGGGCAGGGGATACGGGGTCAGTCAAAATTCTTATTCCCTGATAAACTCCTACCTGAAATCAGAATTTCTCTTATATGAGCCAAAAACTTCTTTTTGTGCCTAAAGCCAGTTTCAGTTGGGCATTTGACACTTGTAATAAAATGTGTCTTTATGCATCTGCAAAATCTAATCTTTACTCACTTTTTCCTCCCTCGTGGCCTATGGAAGAATTGGATTGGTCCTGTGCTAGAACTTTTTGGAGCACAGTAAGCCCTCCATTTTTATTCTACATTGTCAGAATAAAATCTATGTCCAAACTATGTCCCTGGGATGGTTCTCTCTATAATGTGGATGGTCACTGTCCATTCACCAATGTCATTGTGGCAGGTCGTGTTTCCAACAACGGCTGCGTGAATACATGTGTCCCCAAATCTCTTGTTACAATACCGTCGCCCGTCTTTCCACCAAGAGGCAGCATCTGAGTTTCCTCCCAAGGAAACTGGTGCTGCTCCAGTTTCCTGCTCCAACCAAGACAAAATGATGGGACTGGTTCTAGATGACTTCCAAGGCTGGGTCATATAAAGAATGTGGCTTTCACTTGGCACTGACTTGGATGTTTGCCCTTGGAACCCAGTTACCATTCTGTGAAGGAAGCTAAGCAAGGGACGCCTGCGTGGGGAGGAGCTGGGCCCCCAGCCTCCAACCAGCATCACCCCCCAGACCGGTGAGTGAACGAGGGTTCAGATGGCTCCGGCCTTCAGGACTTCGGATGTTGTGGAGCAGAGATGAACTGTGGCTGCTGAACGTCATCTGAATTCCTGACTCACCCAATACATGAGCATGACAAGTTGTTATTTTACAATGTTAAGTTTTAGGGTAATTTATCACACGGCCATGGTGAGGTCGTTTGCAGTGTGTCAGAATTTCCTTCCTTGTATGTTTGCAATCAGAGTGTGCCACAAAAGAGATACTCCTGGAAGATTTGGAGGGTAACGGGCATTCATAGCTGACTTGCATTGTAGGTCTGCCAGCTCATTGGCCTGAGGAAGCCCTAAGGCCGCATCTGCTATTTTGATCTATGGTGTGCTTTGCTCCATGATGAAGGGCCACACTTCTTCAGGATACCTCTGTCACTGTTAAGGTCAGAGGCAATAGGAACTGACACGTGATGGGATCTAGTCTGTGCTGTGGGCAGAGCTGGACACTGTTCCCTTCCAGTCTATAACCATCTTCTCTGCCTGACAGCTGCCCAGTAAACTTTAAGCTCCAGCATCAGACTCTGGGGCAACAACTTTACAGAAGCTGCTTGTCCTGCTCCCACAACTGCATGAGGTCAGATCCTTGTCTATAATATACAATATATTTTATATAATGCATAATAATAATGTGTAATTTTATAACTTAATATATAAAGCATAATGTAAAAAGTATAATATATGAGATATAGAACATGATACATGGCATAAGATAAATGACATATATAATATTTTACAGGTATATATACTCACACACATAGATACATGTATGTATATACGTCTCCTAGGCTCTGTTTCTTTAGTTGAACCTTGACTGGTATGCAAGGACCTAAGAGCCAGGCTCTCTTCTTTTGCGTTCACCCAATCCCCCTCCCATTCGTCATCGATGCTGTGCAGCCACTTGCCTCTGGCTGTCACCGCTCACAGCATCCGCACCTGTTCCCTGTTTACATTCGCATCGCTGAGTCCTCACTGATTTGCACATCTGAATACATTTTGATGATGTAAATAACCTTTAAATGCAAGCTGTGTCTGAGAAAAACTTTCCCAATTATGTAAGAACAGACTTATATACAGATTGGACCTACAAATATTCACATTAAGGAAAGGCTTCTTTCTCATCATTCCTTGGATGACCCTTCATCCAACATTTTAGGCCAAGATGTCTTCGTCTGTTCAAACTGCTACAACGAAATGCACTGCAGATTTTGTGCCTTAAACAAAAGATGTTTATTTCTCACAGTCCTGGAAGCTAGAAAGTCTAAGGTCAGGGTAAAGTATGGTGAGTTCCTGGTGAGGACCCTCTTCCCGGCTTGCAGACCACCACCTCCTTGTGTCCTCACACAGCAGAGAGCGAGAAGGCTCCGAGCTCTTTCTCTTCCTATGATGACACCAATCCCTTCATGGGCCCTTCACCCTCATGACCTCATATACATTTAATCACCTTCCAAAGGCCCCACATTCAAATACCATCACACTCCGGGTTAGGTCTTCACCACAAGTGGACACAAATATTTAGTTCATAACACAAAATAAGAAAAAAATCCAATTAACCTATAAGGACTTCTGCTAAAGGATTTACATGCTTATGCATGGTTGAGTGTGTTTGGAACTTGACAATTTAAAAGTCCATTTTGCACCTGGACATGCAATAGGAGGGGCAGACTTGAAGGGGACTGTCAACAGTTCCTTCGCAGTCCCCATGGCTGATGGAAGTGGCCCGTCCAGTGGTCGTATTTCATTGCACGTGTTGGGGCTGCCAGTGTGCACTGAGAAACTTCCTCACCAAGAACTAGGCTAAGGAAGCCAAGGACACTGGTGGATAACATGCTGATGACACCCCCTCAGAGAATGACAACTGTATTCTCCTCTAGTGGAGGTTCCCTCAAAGGAAGATGTGCTCCCATGACTCAGTATGTTATCTTCTTAGTCCCAGATGTAGCACGGTTCAGCAATGCACACGGAACCTAAACCAAGTAGGTCGAATTCCTCTCGTTACCCACGTGCAGGGAAGGCATCTAAGCATTGACGCATGGGGACCAACTGCCTATGGCACACGTATGTCTGCCTGACGCTCAATGCCCCGCTTCCGCCAGACCTGCCCTCGCCCATGATGGTATTACAAACCCCCCGGAAACAGTTGGACGGACTCCGTATGGCCACACGACCCAAGCTGGGCCAACAAGGTTATTTTTCTTCAGAGTTTAGATTTTCACTAAGAGCTACTCAAGCACTGCGTGTTACTAGAACGGTGTTATAGACTGAACGCGTCCCTTCCAAAATTAGTGTGTTAAAGCCCTAACCCCCGACGTGACTATATTTACAGATACGGCCTTTAAGAAGGTAATTAAGATTAAATGGTATCGTAATGGTGGGGCCTTCATCTCAGAGGGCTATGTCCTCATAGGAAGAGGAAAAGACACCAGAGAACTGTCTCTGTCCTGCACACCAGAGAAAAGGCCACGTGAGGACGGACACAGGGAGACGATGCCATCTGCATGGAAGACGCTCCTCGCCAGACACCGGATGTGCTGGCACCTTGATCTTGGAATTCTCAGCCCCCAGAAACGTGAAAGATAAGTGTGTGTTGTTTGCACACTCCATCTATTAGCCCCTCTGAGCCCTCCACACTTAGGAGGCAGTCGGGGTGTGAGCCCAGGTTGTCCGATACTACCCCACACTCTTCTTTGGGGAACTTTGAAGGGAAAGTCAGCGTGTGCATTTCTGAGGCCTCACACTCTAAATTTCCAATTTAAATATCCGGAACGTGATTATAATCGAGCCATGAGATGAATTCCATTTGTGAGCTGTATTAGCTGAATAACCTTGCGTGAAACTTTTAACATTTCTGAGCCTCAATTTTATCATTCTTATTTATTACCCAGATTACTATGTTGATCAAAGAGGTATATGAGAGCACTTTATGAATGCTAATGCACTATATAAATGTTATTGGTTTTATTCTAAATGGCCAATTCTCTAAAGAACTTACAGAGAAAAACTAAATAGAGAGCCATTAAGAATGTTACTCTCCAACTCAGCATGTACAACAGGCCTCCACTGGCTGAGGGCTAACTATGGGCCAGGCACTATGCCCAGCTTTTTCATGTATTATCTCAATTTTATCTTCAAAACAGTCCTATGAGGTGGGTAGTGTTGTTTTCATTTTAGAGATGGAGAAGTATATAAATACTCACCTAGGACCACAGATCTCAGATCTCAGCTGTGGGGAGCCAGGCTTTGCCTCAGGTACGCAGGAGTCCACAGCCAGCCTTCTCCCCTGCTTGCCTCCCCTAACGTGTGAGTCCCCTGGCTGTGCATGTGGACTGATGAGAATGTGATTCGTTTTACTACATCTCTGTCTCACCAAGTCGCCTCTCCAACCGCCTCAGATGCGTGACAATAAACACTCACTGCTGAGCTCCAGGGCAGGTGCATGGTTGTTACATGCTGTTGTTGCTGTGGCCAGAGAGAAATGCTGGCCCAGGACCTTCCAACGAGCAGCCAAAGGGGAGAACCTCTGCTTTAGCTTCATCTGGTGCCCCCCTCGCGTCTCTTTACGCCCCCTGCAGCCCGGCTGGCTCACCCCCAGCGCCGCCGCACTCACTGCCCTTCAGGCTCTTGGTCTAAAGATTACTTCTTCTGGAAATAGCTTCCCTTCCGTCTTCTCTCCCTCGGCCCCTCACCCCTCCGCCTCCCAAAGCAGCTTTAAGTCTTTTTTTCTGTGCTCTCAGGGCACCAGATACTTCTCACAATTAACACTTCTCCTAATTTGTTGCCTAGCAGAGGAAGAAAAGCTTTATTCATAGGAGGTGCCAGGAGAATTCCTTTGAAGAGAGCCTGGCTTAGTCAAAAAAGAACTTTGCTAAGCCAAGGGGCTGAGTACTAAAGCAGGGCAAGCATTGGAAAGAGGGCGTTTAGGGAGAAAACGTTGGAAATGACCAAACGCCATGTTTGTATCTCTGCAGAAGGAACATTTAGGAGAGAACGGGGTGGGGGAAGGGAAAGGACGGGAGTGACGTGATCGCTAGTAATGATCCCTGAGGGAGCACTTTGGAGTTTACACTGGGACCTCCACACACAAATTGCTCAGTGAATATTCAAACGGGATAAGGACTACCTAATTATCTGTGTTCCCCTTGATTAATTGGGGGAAAGTTCTACATCCTGGCAAGTATTCTGTCTTTATATGCAGCTACGTTTATTCATCTAGGCCAGTACCACATCGATGTCAGATAATTCGAAGTGACAGAATGTAGTATTACTTATAAAAAATTGTTTATTATAGTAAAGTACCACCAACTCAGACCTGCTGACACAGTTTATAATCCTAAAGGAACTTTCCTGAGGCAGCTTGTGTTTTATTTCTAGGTAAGATCCCTTTGCAGTTATCTTACGTGTTACGCTCATAAACATAACTTCTAACATGTTTGATGAGTAGGTATTGAATTTGAAATTTACTTCTTATATTGAAATATTAATGGGCATTACCTTTGAAGAAGGGTTTGCTGAATTAAAGAAACATCAATTGAGTTCCAGTCTGAATGATAACAGATGTTAAACTGGCAAAGTCCAAGTGACTAAGGTACGTATGTTTCCAGTCTGACTCATTCCGACTGGCACTCAGTTTATGTCTCTGTAATTTAGCAAATATTTTCTTCAAAGTTAATGTCAGTTAATATTTCAATATGAGGGGTAAATTTCAAATTCAAGAGATCTTGTCCTTTCAGAAATTATGATTTAAATTATTACCAGAAAATATACACATGAAGAGTTATAGTCTTTATATATTTTTATTCCTGTCAGTGGAAGAATGTCAGTGTTCAAGAATTGGGTCACATTTACCCCCCCCAAAAAAACTGTGTACCTATGTTCATCAAAAGACCTGTTCTAGAATGTTCAGAAAAGAACTATTAATAAGTACCAAAAACTGGAAACCACCTAAATACCCACCAACTGTAGAATGGATACATGCAGCTACTTAAAGTATTTGTCTATTAGCTGTCACTGTATTATAATATATTATTTTATTTATAATAATAATATTGAAATAGGATAATAGAGCCCACACAATGGAATATTATGCAGCATTGAAAATGAACATTCTACAACATGGATGAGCCTCCCAAACATACTGTTGAACAGGAGAAGCCAAACAGAAAAGATTTTATTTATGTAAAGTGTTAAAACAGACAAAGCCCACACATGTCATCAGCAGTCAGGCCAGCAATTACCTTTAGAAGGAGTGGTAACCGAGAAGGGACATGAGAGGGGTTCTGAAGTGCTGGAAACTTCCTGTTTCTTTTCAAAGGGCCCTGAATACACGGGCAGGTTCTATTGTTAAAAACTTACTGCATGAAATTTTTCTGTCTGCAGGGTATACTTCAAGAAAAGTATTTTTTTCTTTTGAAATTGGAGTAAGAAAATAATACGCAGATAAGAACAGTACAGAACTTGCCAAAGAAGAAGTTGTTTTAGCCCACTGTCTTGAAGTTACATTGAAGTTCTGCTGATAAAGAACGAATGTAAATAAAAGACTGTAAACAAATGCTAGGACAGCTTTCAAATGCTAAAGAATCATGAGGGAGGCCGCTCATTCCACTTTGCCAATCATTAGAGACCAAAACCCAGACACCCTTTAAGGAACTGAGTGAATGGGGCAATAGAAATCACTCTGCCTCTGTTTTTATTTTTATTTTTGTTAGCTTATTTGTTCATTGGATACCACATATAAGTGAGATCATATGGAATTTGTCTTTTTCTGACTGGCTTATTTCATACACATGGAACAGGCCGACATCAGAGGGGAGGGGGGACTGAACGGAAAATCGAGAAAAGATTAGCCAAAGGACACATATTCATTACTCCTAGACACAGACAACTGTGTGGAGACTGCCAGAGGACAGGGGCTGGGGCATCAGTGGAGGTGGGCAAAGGGAGGAAAGTGGGCACATCTGTAATACTGTCAACAATTAAAAAAAAGATAGAAAGAAAGACAGAAATCACGGAGCACGATAATACACTTGAGGTCCAGAAAGGAATTCTACATTTGCAAATTATATGACCCCAGGGAAGTTGCAATTCTTCAACTCCCTTATCTATCAAATGAGGCCAAGAACACCTACTACAAGCTTGTTTTATGAATGAAATGAGAAAATGTGCGTGAATAGGTTTGTCGACTGCAAGGAACTGCACGAATGGAAGTTACCGGCTTTGAGTGGTGTTTTTCCCCATCAATTTATATAAACCAGCCACAAAAATAATGTCACTCCTGACCACAGCGAGGCTACAGTCTGAACATAGGGGTGTGTTTCTGTACTTCACATAAAAAATATCCATCCAGAGCAACCCAGTGCCAGAAACTAAAATGCTGTTTTGTTATTTATTTATTAAAATTTTATCTACAGCACAAGATCCAAGAATTCAAAGCAACACCACTTCAGAACAATCTTCCATAATCCTTCAAGTAAATAAGAGATTGCCTCATTAGCTAGCGTTGTAAGACCAATTTTACCACGTAGTGATCAGCTATTGCTTACACCTTTCATTTTTATGTGACACCTGACTCCAATCTGGTCTAATTTTGGATCCACAGATACAAACCTCACATAACGCTCCACTTATCTCTGAAATAAAGTTATCGCTCTACTTCTAAATTCCTTTCTCCAACACATTATTGTTTGTTGAAATATTGATCTTACTTGGAAAACTGAAATATTATCTTTCAAGTCCTTTACATTAAAATGCCATTTGTTAATTTGCATTACATAGCTGGCATGATGGGCCCACTGAGAATTACGTTTGCTTCTAGCCGTTACTAATTATTAACATTTTTTATCCTTGGCCTTCAAGTATTTGTTTTGATACCCTACTTTTCTAGCTGTTCCAAGTCATAAGTCATCAGTGACGAAGCAATTAAGCCACCAGATTGTCCTAACGGCATTCATCCTGGGAGATCATTTGTACTATGAACTAGAGTTTGTGTTTTAACAACTTGGTAAAGATCAATCTGTTTAAATATGGATAATTACAGAGACTTAAATACAGAGACTTCCTGATGTTATGTATGAATATCCAGCATCTCATGCTTGACTTTGGATTTCTGGCCATGAGGAGAACTGGGTGGATGGGAATATCTGTTTCTTCCTCAAACAGAGAAATCTTGGGTAAACATTACAGAATGTTTAGCAATACATAATCAAGTTCAAAAGTAAAGGGAATTTTTCCATGCAGCCATAAACTAAGAGGCAGCTTGTAGGGACATGATGCCGTGAGATGGACATCTGGAATGTGAGCACTGGGCCACAGTTTTGATGCCCATGTTGGCAAGGTGCTAAGGCCTTGGACCCTCGGGAGCTAGAGACAGAGGTCTTAGACCCTGTCAGCCCTACAGCAAGTCAGCCCCTTTGAAGCTCTCCTGTCTCCAGCAAAAAGTTCATCTTTTACCAGAAAAAGGGTAGTATTAGTAATCTATTAATGTTAACAAATTTCCTCTAAACTACTCCGCTTAAAACAACACTTATTATCTCACAGTTTCTGTGGGTCAGGCATCTGAATGTGGCTTCTCTGGGGGTCTCTGAATCAGGGTGTCAACTGGGGTTGGATCTGCTTCCAAGATCACTTGTGTGGCTGCTGGCAGGATTTAGTTCCACACGAACTGTTGGCCTAAGAGCCTTGGTTCATTGGTGGGTATTGGCCAGAGGTCTCACAGCTTCTCACCATTGGGACTCCCCATTGGCAGCCAACTTCCATCAGAGCAAGCAAGCAAAAGAGTGAGAGAGGGCAAGGAAGGTGAAAGCCAGCTTTAACTTTCTGTAACTAATCTTAAATGTGGCCTCCCATCATTTTGGCTGCATTCTATTTGTTTGTTAGGTCCAGCCCATGTTCAAGGGGTGGGAATTACACAAGGGCATGAATACCAGAAGACGAAAATGATTGGGAGCCATCTTAGAAACTTCTCAAAACATGGTTCTTCATCTGGACCCAAATGCTCTTGCCCAGGAGTGGGATTATTAAACCTAGAATGTGGTGGGGTGGGGGGCAGGTCTTTGCTGACCAAAGACCTAAAGCTGAAAAGGAGGAGTTCTGCCCAGCTTGTATTGGTATCTTTGGGGGTGAGGCTGCCATGAGTGGTGTATGAAGAAGCTAGAAACTAGAACCATTGCCATCACTGGGATGATGAGCCATTGAGAAGGTGATGCTTAAGGAACAGGGAGCAGACAGGAAGTGGTCTCTTCTCTCTCCTTTTGTCTTCCATTCTCACTCTGAGCCCCCTACTGGCGAATGCTGAAAGACAGCCAGGTGGCAAAGAAAGGTGTGGTTTGCAGAATCCCAGTCCTGACAACACAAAACAGAGTATAGAAGGAGGGGGTTTAAAGTTGAGAGCCCATAGCATAATAACCAACACAAACAGCAGTAAGAGACATCTTCCCACTGGCCCAAGAAAGTGGCCCGCAGGTTTATCGCTGCCTGGAGATCTGGGTGAAAACAATATTATTCTCCAGTGAGGAATCAGAACAGTAATTTCATATGCCATATAGATGTGGAGTCTAAATACTATCCAAAAAATATAGATAGCTCAAAAAATAACAACAACAAATCCCAGACAAGTAAACCCCTGTGGTTACCAGCAGGAGAAAATGCAAAAACTCTCTGTCGGGGCCCTTCTATATCTCAGGGCCTCCCACAGAAAGAAAGAATTTTCCACTAAAGATGAGCTCATTATCAAAAATTAAAAACCAGAGAGGGAAATGATTCACCATAATAGTGAGTCAGCCATCACAAAACCAGAGGGGAAAAAGGAAAAAAAAATCAGCAAAGTCAAGGGCTTGAGAGATTAGAAAAACAAAGTATATCTGTTCAAAATCACAGAAAGATAAAAGGAAATAATCATAATGAAAGAATAAGGAAACATGGGGGAAAGAGGCATATTTTTCTAACAGGTAAAATAGAACATCCAGAAGAGCAAAATATGTCCATTAAAATTAAAAACTGAAACAGCAGTTTAGACAAAATTGAAGAGAAAATTAGCCAACTGATGGCTCTAGATCTGAATAAATTATCCATAATGCAGCACAGAGAGATAAAGAGTTGTCTTTTTTAAAAAAAGAGAGGGTTTCCAGTTAAACATGGTACCTTTAATATAAAGATTTATTACCCCTCTTTCCTGAAAATTCCACCAAAAAGATAGTGGTTAAAAAAAGGCAGAAATCCAAAAGGACAAATGGAATGGGAGAAGACATGGAGTGATCAAAGGTTAGTAATAAATGTTAGGCCCAGAGAAAGCTCAAACCTAAGCCAACAATGGCAAACCGTAAAGCCAGAAGATTTATGCTGGCATGTCTGAGAGCAGAGGTGTTTGCAGAATCCTAAATAGAACTGGCTGAAAAACAATCAGTAAAGGCTGGATCCAGTTCCCCTCTCATCCCTAGCAGGAAATGTTCTATAGAAGTTGAACCAAATAGAGTCTGGATTCAGCAAAACCCCACTAAACTTTGGGCAAGGACCATCCTAGAAGTTGAGGGGGTAAGTGAAGTTCTACAATGAGACTGTAGGGTGAGGCCCCGCCCCTTCCTGCCTTTGACTTTGAGAACATTAGCGCAAGTGCAGTGTGTCCCCACTGGGAAACCGAGCAACTCAAGAGACATTTCTACTGTTTGTGATATAAAATACTTTTTCTCCACTGTCTGGTCATTTTTGGCTAGGTTCATTTTAAAAAGTGATGATGAAAAAGTTAATTGAAAACTATGTGTGTCAAAAAGAAAAGAAAACAGAAGAGAAAAGGAACGCTAATGAAACAGAATCAATGCGTAGAAGCAGAAGAAACAGAAAAAGAAGCCAAAACAAACCCTATAACTAACACTTTCAGTTACAAGAAAAGACAACGCATGCATTAAATAAGAACAGAAGACAATTAACAACGAAACAACTGAGAAACGAAAATAGTCTTTTGGAAAATAAAAATATAACAGTAGAAAGGAAAACTTGCACGGAAAGGTTGAAAGATAACGGAAGGAAGGAGTGCATCAAAGAAGGTATAAAAGAGAACTAACTCCTCATCTTCTCTAGTAGGAACGTGTACATGACAGCGAAACCTGGAAGTCCAATAATAGCAGCAGCATATTATACAAATACAGAGGTAAATATTAGAAGAAACAAATAAGGGTTGGAATTGTGTGTTTGGGAGTTGGAACCTAGTGTGAGGCAGGAACTATTTTTCTTGGTAATAAGTCTGTCAAACCATTTGGCTTTTAAATATTGCATATGCATTACTTCAACAAATTTTTTAACTACATATATACATATATGTGTTTGTATATACATGTATGTAGGTATATACACACAGATGAAAACATCATTAGGAATCATGTAACATAAGATGAGAAAGACCAACATATGACTAAAAAACAGTTTCAGAAGAACAAATATAGGAAATGAGGGAGATACAATATTTTTAAAAACATTGGTTAAGAACTTTGTATTTTTAAACAAACACGTGCTGTTCAGAATCTAGAAGCTCTCCGAGCCACTAGCAAGTTAAAGCTAAGTGCATGTATTATAGTAGGTCATTTTCCCTGTTTTTCATTTTACTTCATTGTGAGCTCACCCTGAAGCTGGGCTGTGGAAACGTCCCTACTGAGTGATTTTTAACATTTGCTAAGCAAAAGCCTGATGCAGAACGTGTGATAATATAATAATACAAAAAGTTTGATAATAAAATGTTAAATAAAAAATACAACATATAGTACAATACAGTCTATAGAAGGTTTATAAGCAGAGGGATGAAGAAGAGAAATCAAGCTAAAAATAAGGAGAAGGAAGTCGGCATGGCAATGGTAATGTAAGAAAAGTAGCCTTAAGCGTTGATCGCCCAAGAGCCCCAGGAGATGCACGGTATTCACAATTTATCATCCAGCCAGTGCTCGCTGGGGCCTGCAGACCGGTGGCTGCTGGGCCATCTGACAAGCCCACGCCTCAGCCTCAGCCAGGTCTCTCCGCTTTCTCCCCTCTGTCTGCTGCACTGAAATCAGTTCCCACATGCAGCCCTCCCCTGAAACTATGCAGAGCGGTGTAGCATTTGCTTCTGCTAAGCATCCCAAAGGTTTCCTGCCCTGGGATCTGTTTCAAGCTCCTCTCTTGGATTGGGAATAAATGCAAAATAAAGGGGAAATGATGTACTATACATAATACATGCCCTTAACTTTATCTTGTTTTTGACTTGGAGAGCTTCTTTATTCTGAACAGCATGTATTTCTTTAAAAGTACAAATTTATTAACCAATGTTCTTTAAAATATTGTATTTCCCCCATTTTCTCTATTATTCCTCCAATAGCTTCAATGTTGTTGAATAAAACAGCCATTCTTCATTCTTCATCTAGTCTGCCCTCTCAGTGGTAGTTGCTTGTTTACCTCCCTCAGTTTTCCATGGTCCTGGTGCGACCTCTCTCTTCCCACTTCTCACCCTACCTCTCCTCAGTCTACTTCCTTGGATCACTGGCCTCTTGACTGTGTTTCTCAGAGCTCCCTGAGCCCTCTGCACTCGGTGGAGGAAGCCATGCAAACCCATGGCTTCATCTAGTACCCAATGTTGACATCTCCCAAATCAATAGTCTGTCTGGGGCTGCCCAATAAATTATCTTTTTAGATGTTTCAGCATGTATAAAACTGACTATTTCATTTCTGTCCCCCTCCCCAATCACCTTCCCACACTCTCCCTCATAGTGCCCCATCTACCCAGCTCCCAATTTCCCTCCCTTACGTCTGTCACATGAAATGTTCTATCATCCTCCTGGGGACCCCAAAGTGAGTGGTCCGAAAGTTACTCCTTCATCCACCTGCCACAGCCAAGCCATTATTAGATCTTCAGAATCTACCTAGTTATATCTCTTATAAATAATATATAATATAAATAAAGAGTATTAAAATTTAAATGATTGAAGCCCAACAGAATAAGAATTATTAATTAAATTTTTAAAAGAGCAGGAAGTAGAACTTTCATAAATAAATATGAAAATATATTTTAAAGGCATAATAATTAAAAAGCATGGTATTTGTGCAAGAACTGGATTAATGGAAAAGGAGAGATGGATCTGACATAGATCCTAAAATATATAAAAAGCTATAAGTTATTCAATAAATAAACTAGAAAAATCAGGTATAGAAATTCTCATACCAAGCTCCAAAATAGATTTCTAATGTATTCATGAATTAAATATGAAAGAGACATGAAGAAACTAAAGAGAATATGAGAAAAGTTCATCTATAAGAAGAATGACTTCTGATCAACATAAAAGCAATTGAAGAATTTTCAACAACACAATCAGCAGATTAGATGGCATAAAAATGTGAGGCCAGCATGTCAAAAACTCAGTAACATAATTCACACATAAACAATTAACTGGTTTTGAAAAAGTAACAGCCAAGGGCTAAAATATATCTGGACTCTGTATTTAAAAGACCTGACGTGGGCAGTCTTACCGAGGTGAGGGTGTACATCGAGAAGCTCATTTGTAGTACTTCTCTCTTCAGTCTGTCTATTGGCCACCGGCCCCTGAGAGCAGCCATGCTTTAAATGCATAGGAGAGTGAGGCTGGAAGAGGCCTTAATGACTATGAGCCAGTTTCTTTTGGGAGTTCTTCCGTCCTTTTGTAATAGAAGGTCTGAAAAACTTTTAAATTGGCTTATGGATAAATGCTTAAAACTTTTCAGCTTTAAATAAAACATAAACAATCAAAATAGCAAACTGGGATCTCTTTCATTGAAAGCTGATGGGGTATAATCTTTCTCAGGCTACAGATGGCATCAGTGGTGCCATATCAGCTCTAGACTCCCTCTTCTCCACATTGTTCCCACTGTCTATTTCCAATTTCCCTTGCCTGTTTTCCTGGCTCTGCAGAAGCTTCTTTCCAGTTCTCTCCATCTCTGACAGGAGACCCATTAATGTGCACTCAACATCATTTCCAAGTTCATAGATACTATAGTGGTTAAAGGCATGGACTCCAGAGCACAATGTAAGTGTTCAAATCCTGGATTTACCTGAACATCCAAAAGTAATGTGTTTCTGAGGCACAAATTGCAACTCCCTGCTCCACTATGACCCATCTCATTGGTAGTCCAGCAAATTGGCCATCCATCTGCTCCATAACACTCTAACAATTTACTAAATACACTGCAGCACCCGGAGGACTATTGAGCAATAAGCAGTATTATAATATCCCAAGAGGGCAGAGACTTCTAAAAAATTCTGAAACAGAATCATTTTTCTTGGTTTCAAATAATTAGAAATCTCATTTTTAAGACATCATTCTTTAAAAAATTAACCTGTTTTCTAAAATAAAATCTGGATTAAACTTAACCATTTTCAATAGACCTTTGAGATTCTCAAAGAATAAAAGTGTAGGATCCAGTCATGCAGTATCTAATACTTGTACAGTACTTTTAAAGCTACAACTCTGTTGTGCTTTCTACATGTTATTTTCACAACACTGTGAGTTTAATAGCTACTTGAGCTATTAGCACTCTTACATGAAGAGATTTAGGAACGCAGTGTAAGCTAATTGCCTCGGATTACGTGACCGAATAAAGCCCAGATGAACACCACCTTGGGATCCTCATTAGAGTGGTATCCATCATGCAACCAAGAGCATGCATGGACCTGAGAGGTGTTTTCCCCATGGATTCCCTGGCAGTCAGGTTTCTGTTCATTTTCTGTCAAGTTTTCAGACTCTGCTACTCAACAGAGATGGGAAAATAAGGAGCTTGTAAAAAGTTTGAAAGATACAGATTTCATCTCAATTTGAAAAATAGAACCTAACAGAAAAACCTCAGGGGAAAAAAAAAGAAGGAAAAAAAAGCATGGGGAAGACAAATCTGAACACAATTATTCAGACAAAATCAGAATTTTTTAAAAAAAAAAATTCCAACTAGAATAAGTATCCCTAAATTCATAAAATTTAGGCCAGAATTAAAGAACTAAAAACATGAACATTTGCAAATAGGGTCACATTAAGCCCACAGAGGAGTTACAGATACCAGATCCTGGGGAGAATTGGCAGGAAGAGGTAGAATTGGGGGACAGCTCAGGAGGCTGCTCTCCAGTCCTTTCTTAAGGCTTCAACTCATTACCCTCCACCTTCATCCTTGCTGTCACCCTCTGTGTAGAGCTTTGGTAGGGAATGTGGCCCATGGTTTTCATCTCTCCATCCTGGACATTGGAAACAATGTATTGCAATGAGAAGAACATGATTGCAAATCAGGAAACCTGGTCCTAGACCCCCTTTCTGTTGCTGACCAGCTAGATGACCTTTGACAGCACATTAACCTCTGGGGCACATGATCCTTCTTAGTAAAATGACTGTGCTGAGCATTAAGGTCACTTTTTGCCTTGAACTTCAATAAACCAGTTCAAATGAAGTAAAGATAGATAAATCCATAAAGCTTCACTGAGATTCCTAGCTTTTCATTTCTCCTACTTTCTGTCCAGGAATTGCCTTTATTTCCCACTCACCCCTAAACCCCCACTAAAACACGATACAGTCTGATTCCATCGTTTGGACTTTGTCAAAAAGCCTTTAATACTAAACTCATTATATGTATATAGCAAGCCTTTGAGTCTACAATTATCCAAATAAATGGAGTTTCAGCCAAAGCCAAGAGTAGGGATTTGATGTGGAATCAGAATGTCCTATCAGTTCTTGCGAAGTCTTGCCCTATGGGTAATCTGGTTGGAGTCATTTCAAAAAGTCTGCAAGGTTGGATCAAAAGAGGAAATATGGAGGATTGCCTGCTCTTTCCCTTCCCTACTTCTCCCTTCTCTTAATCATTTCTTTCTAAAAAGGAGGTCTGAACAGATAGGACATGTGGGCAGCATTCTGGGAATGTGGACATGTGAAGAATCTCTTTGCCACTAGAGTCTGAACCTACAAAATACATCATCCCAGGGCTCCACACATTTGGGAGGCCACATGCAGAAACCAGGCTTGCGTAGAATGGTCTATGACAAACAAGTAAAACTTACTGCAAGGGAAACCTGACATACTATACCTAAGAGTTATTTGGGCTTCACAATGACTAGGAATAAGCAGTAAGAAATCCATGGTTTAGCCCTGTCTGGTGTAGCCCAGTGGATTGAGCACGAGCTGGGAACCAAGGGGTCCCGGTTCGATTCCCAGTCAGGGCACATGTCTGGGTTGCAGGCCAGGTCCCCAGTGAGGGCCATGTGAGAGGCAACCATACATTGCTGTTTCTCTCCCTCTCTTCCTCTCTCCCTTCTCCTCTCTCTAAAAAAATAAAATAGAAATAAAAATTAAAAAAAAAAAAGAAAGAAATCCATGTTTTAGCAGCATTTGTTTTGGGACTTTTCACTTTACTAGCCCTCTTGTTTCTTTGGCTGACAACCTTCCCTGCTCTTTTGCACTATTAAATCTCACTCACATATACTCCAATACCCCAAACACACTCAGGGAATTAACTCTGGGCAACAGCAGTTTTCTTCTCCTGAAAACAGGCTTCCCCTGCTCCATGAGATTTCCCAAGTTCTTTCCTGAGCCCCAAGACTCAGCTTTCATGTGCCCATGGCCTCACAACCTTCTCCTTCATTTTCTGACCTGGAGAGTCCCTAACTGCTGCTGGCATTCAAGGCTCCACCACCAGCACATGAGTGGTGCTTTGACTGGGGGAACAAAAAGAAATCATCAGTCTCAGAAGAGGATGAGAAGGGAAGACCTCAAACATTTAGAGATGCAGAATGTTGATCTTCTCTGAGCCTTCCAATGCTACAACTCTACTTTATCTTATGTCTCTCATTTTTTCTTCTGAGCACAATGGCTGAAAGTAAACTAGGAAAATAAAACATATATAAAATAAAATGAAAACATATGAATAAGTACCAAGAGCATGGAACTGAGGCTCCAACTCTAGAATCTAATGATTCCTTTGGAAACTGTTTCTCACAGATGTTCCTGTTAGACCGAGTGGCTCAGCTACACCACAACATTCAGAGCACCTCTCTGAGTTCGTCCACGTAGGTAGGAGAGAAGGGCAATATGAGTTCACAGTCCTGGTAAGGTAGACTGATGTGCAGGAAAACCAGAAAGCCAGAAAGAAGAATGGTGAAAAGTCAAGTAACCGGGTCTAGATTTCCCTGTTCTGTATCATCTTGACACCTGCAATGACAAATATGTCTTTGGATGCTGCAAGTTGTGATCCACAGAAATTTTTAAATAGCCAGCAAACAAGACTTCCTCCAAACATGGATGTCTTCTTCCCTCTAGAAATAGAATTTCAGTGTATCCATTCTAACAGCAGGAGAAGAGGGGGAAAGGAGGGAAAGAGAAAGTGCATACCCAAGAAACACAGCCACACACTGTGATGCTTTCAAATAAAGCAAAAATATCGACTCCGTGTATTAATCAAGGGGAGGAGCAGCCGCATGCAATTCCCCAGATAAGAAGTAGCTATCGTTACTGCACTTTGGAAAGCAGGAGTGGAGGGGAAGTGTCACATTAGATAACTGCAATTTAAGTCAAACAATAGCTTAATAAAGTATCAGCAGCTCCCTCACAGTTTTAAAGCAGATGGGCTTTGCTACCCAGGAAGAAAGAATTTTTAGACGCACTGTGATTTGGAGGGTCGATCATCGCCCTTGACTAAATCATTAAAACTCCAAAAAGCATGAATAGTGATGAAATCTCTCCTTCACTTCAGAAACGTTGGTGCTGTATGCCTCATGTGGTCAACAGTATAAAACCATTGTCAAATTATTATATAGGGAACGGACATTAACATATTTGCAAACTTTGAATAAGATTTTAGCCAAAGCATTTTAGAATCTTTTTATCTCTTTGTGAGCAGGTATCAAGGGTACTAATAAGGTGGCTAACATTTTAAGGTCAGACCAATGAATCATATATTATGACTATATGGGTATGTTGGTGTATGCGTGCATGTGTGTGTGTGCATGTGATTTCAGCTCTGCAATGAATAGATTTTCTTCCTGTCACACACAGGTGAGTAATTTTTTCCAGTGTGTCCAGAATTTTCCCAGTTTTAGCACTGGAAATTCTCAGTTTTCTGGGAAATTCCTCAACCCTAGGCAAACCAGGATAGTTAGTTACCCCTTGGCCTTAATGTTTTCAGATGCTACAATAAATTACAGTATAGTCTTTCTTCTGTCCTTTTTCCAGCTTTATTGAGATGCAATTGACACAATGTTTTTTTAAGGTGTACAAGGTATTGATCTGACACATTCATATATTGCAGTATGATTACCACCCTAGCTTTAGCTAACTCCTCTATTACCTCACATAGTCACCATTTCTTTTTGTGGTGAGAATATTTAAGGTCTACTGTCTTAATAACTTATATAGCACATATTACTATCATCCCCATGCTCTGCATTTGATCCTCAGAATTTATTTATCTTCCAACTCGAAGTGTGTACTTTTGCACCAACATCTCCCCATTCCAGACCCTCTACCCCACCCCAGGTAACCACTGTTCTACTCTACATAAGTTTGGCTTTTTTATATTCTACACATAAGCGATACCATGTAGTATTTGTCTTTCTGTGTCTGACTTATTTCACTTAACGTCATGTCCTCTAGGACCATCATGTTACCCTCAGAAAGTTACAAACAGAACTTCTAATGCTCCAGCAACCCCACTGCTAGGCATACACCCAAAGGAAACGAAAACAGTGTATCAAAGAGGTATTCACACGTCCCACGTTTGCCACAGTGCTATTCACCATGCAGCCTTTTTTCTTGATGGAAGACCCTGGTACCTTAAAGAAGCCATGAGAACCCCTTTTCCCAGATTCTAACATAAGACCCTAGCATCTGCCTCACTTTCCGTTTGGAACTGGAAACTAAACCATTGGAGATGAAACATGTAGTTTATAAAAGCTATCCCTCAAACAAACTTAGGAGTGACTAAGGCTTCCAAGTGTTCTTTCCCCACAGGCCTTGCAGGGTATTTAAGAGGACTGATTATAACTTTCCCTTAAAAAGGTGGAAGCAGCCCTGGCCAGATTGGGAGGCCTCGGTTCTTGTCCTGGTGCTGCTCTGACTAGCTAACTAACCATGGGCAAGTTGCTTCACCTATGTGGTTGACCAGCCAACTGGTTGACCAGCCAGCTGGTGGGTTGGGCTGTTTCTCCTCCCAGATGTCTAACTTCCTGTACTGTCTCTTCCCAACTGTGTGGTGTTAACCCTGCCACTCTCTAATGAGCTTCATAAGCTTGCGTGTCTCAGATATTGGGCAATGAGAAGCAATAATATTAGGACATTTTATTTAGGCTACTGATAAGTTTCCATAGGGATGATAAGGTTAGTGAACAAGAATTTTCTAGAATATCTACTCCCCTAATAATCAAGATCTCTCCCCAAACTCTGAAACCAATTAGAATTTCTGCCACATATAAAATAGTTACGAAACAACACTACACTTTTGTGTTTAATTACTAATGAAAAGAGAACAATATGGCATCATTTCATCAAACCAATAGATAGTTTTATGTGATAGTTTTGGTTTTATGTGATAGAAGAAATTATGCTAGAGTTATAATCTGTCTCCTTTAAATAGGGAGATCACACATATTTTTATTATAATGTTGTATTCTTCTTTCCCATTAAAATAGGAGTCTTATTTGGGGGGGTATTAATCCTATCATGGCATTTTATTTAAAAAATAAGCTCTTATCACACCAACATAGAAATAACTCAATAATACAACATTATATTCATTGAAGCTTATTATCAAAGTTGCAGATTCTAACACAGCAAAGCTTTGTCCCAGATTGAAAGGCAAATCAAACTCATCTCCTTCATCTTTACTTTTTGACTCTGGAAGTTCCTGTCAAAAAGCCCAATTCTTTCTAGCTTCATACCTCATGTGTTGAAGGAGTAGGTCAGTATAATCAATCAAAAGAGTTACTTAAGCAGGAAAGAGAAATTTACTGAGCAAGTTCGCACTTCTTGGTGAAAACCTCATCCTGGGCAATAGTGTGTCCTGAGCAAGTGGCTTTATTTCTGATTTAACAGTAGGGTATTTCTTAGCTTCCTCATCCGATCTGCAACCATTTTCACAATGACTGAACAAATGCAATTAGCTTGTTGTAAGCCAAGTAATGGTTTTCTTAAAGGATTGGGAACACTTTCTTAGACTCTAATGTGTAAGGATGCCTGTTGCAGCTTTTTCCAGCCATGCTCCCGTTGGTAGGATCACATGTCTTTTTCTAGTATACCAAGACAGCAAACAATGCCAGGGGGTTGAAGGGCTCATTGAGAGTCTGGAGGTGCAGGGGAGAGATGCAGAGCCTCACAGCTGTTTCTAGATTGTGAACTCTACCTGGAAGGAGAAGATCTAACACACTCATGCATACGGACTGAATGCTGGGCATTGCACTAATGCTTTTACATGCATCATGCCAGCATTCTGGAACTTCAGTTGTTACAGAGCAGAGACCTCATCTATCTTGCTCACCATTGTATCCCCAGAACACATGAGAAGCTGTATACTCTTGGGTAGATCCATATTTAATTTCAGTTGCTACATAGAAAAAAAGAATTCTAATTTTTTCATAATCAGTGCAAAACTATTTGTCAGGCTAAATTCTGCATGCTTTGAGTGTACTTTATTCTAAGTAGAATAAAGTTAGTTAATATAGCAGTCATATCTGCAGTCTTATTTCTTAATCTGACACCACTATTGCTTATTTTGTAGCCCACAGGAATTTGCCCAAACAACTTTTTTTAAAAATAATTTTCTGTCTTGTCCAGTGCAGCTCAGTTGCTTGGAGCATCGCCCCATGGACTAGGAGACTGCAGGTTTGATTCCCAGGCAGGGCACCTACCCAGGTTGCAGGTTTGATCCCCAGTTAGGGTGCATACCCTGGTTGGGGCATGTATGAGATGGCAGCAAATTGATGTCTCCCTCTCACACTGATATTTCTCTCTCTTCCCCCTCCCCTCTCTCTAAAAGAAATGAAAAAAAAATGTCTTTGGGTGAAGATAAAAAAATTTTAAATAACTTCTTAAAGTCATTTCTATCTTTGTGGCTCCTTGGAGGGGAAAAAATCCCTATTATTAAGTAGATATTTTTATACAAATAAATCAAACTTCTTAATTATAATCATATGTAATATTGAATCTCAGAGAATTTTTAGGTTACAGAAACTTGACCAGTAAAGAAACTATAGTTCCTCGGAAAGCTTCCTCATTTGTAGACTTATCACAGAAACAACAACAACAACAAACCACTCAATACAAAAGCAAAAGGCAAAACTGTGAACCCCCTGAACCATCAGCCTCCAAAAGGGGAGGGATGGATGCTGTTTTCATGGCACCTAGCATGTAATAGGGTGTTAATAAGCATTTATTTTTTGGATGGATAGATGGATGAATGGATGGATGGATAAATGGATGACTTGCATCACCATGTAAGAAGCTATGGCAAGCAAACACAGAGCCATAGGTAGATATGCTTCACTTCCCCCACACAACCAAAAGAAGGATAATAACCAATTTAATAACAAAAAACAGAAAACTAAACTGTATGCAAGTCTGCCCTGGCTGGTGTAGCTCAGTGGATTGAGCGCGGGCTGGGAACCAAAGGGTCCTGGTTCGATTCCCAGTCGGCACATGTCTAGGTTGCAGGTCAGGTCCCCATGAGGGCCATGTGAGAGGCAACCATACATTGCTATTTCTCTCCCTCTCTGTCTCCCTCCCTTCCCCTCTCTCTAAAAATAAATAAAAATAAAATTTAAAAAAAAACTGTATGCAAGTCTGACAACCAAGGAGTTAAAGAAGAAACATTCATTCAGACAGGTAGGAGGTGAGGAGACAGGAAGCCGCAGCAGAGGGGACATGGACAAGGACAAGGCAGCAGCTGGCAGACCCGGGAGGGTGAGGCGTTGCTGGTGGACCAGGATATCCCACATTCACGTGTGGGTAAACTGGGAGGAACAACTGGGGAGCAAGATAGACTGTGCAATCCAGGGTTCCAGCATTGGAAACTAAATCCTGAAAACCTCTGGCTGTAAAAACCTGTGGGAGTTGCAGCCACGAGAGAAACTTTCAGTCTCACAAGAGAGTCTGTTGGAGGGACCCATAGGGTCCTAGAACATCCACAAGCCCACCCACCTGGGAATCAGCACCTGAAAGGGCACAATGTGCTTGTGGGAAGTGAGGGAAGTGACTGAAAGTGGGGCAAGAGCCAAGCAAGCAGCATTGTTCCCTTTCTGACACTTCCGCAACAGACTGCACCACAACACAGCGAAGAGGGTTGCCCCACCCTCGGGAATGCCTAGGGCTCTGGCCCTTACAACATAACAGGTGCACCAAGACAAAGAAATATGAACCAAATGAAATAACAGATCAAAACTCCAGAAAAAGAACTAGGCGAAAAGGAGACAGCCAACTTTTCAGGTGCAGAATTCAAAACACTGGTAATCAGGATGCTCACAGATATGACTGAGTATGGCTGCAAAATAAAGGAAGAAATGAAAGCTATGCAAAATGAAATAAAGGAAAATATACAGGGAACAAACAGTGAAGGGTGGGAAACCGGGAATCAATGATTTGGAACAAAAGGAAGAAATAAACATCAAATCAGAATAGAATGAAGAAACAAGAATTCAAAAAAAATGAGGAGAGGCTTAGGAACCTCTGGGTCAGCTTTAAACATTCCAACATCTGAATTATAGGGATGCCAGAAGGAGAAGAGGAAGAACAAGAATTAAAATTTTATTTGAACAAATAATGAAGGAAAATTTCCCCAATCTGGTGAAGGACATAGATTTCCCAAAAGTCCACCAAGTTCACAGAGTCCCAAAGAAATTGGATCCAAAGAGGAACACACCTAGACACATCACAATTAAATTACCTAAGATTAAAGAGAAGGAGAGAATCTTAAAAGCAGCAAGAGAAAAGGTGACAGTTACCTACAAAGGAGTTCCCATAAGACTCTCAGCTGATTTCTCAAAGCAAAATTTACAGGCAAGAAGGGGCTAGAAAGAAGTATTCAAAATCATGAAAGGCAAGGACCCACATCCAAGATTACTCTATCCAGCAAAGCTATCATTTAGAATGGAAGGGCAGATAAAGTACTTCCCAGATAAGGTCAAGTTAATGGAGTTCATCATCACCAAGCCCTTATTATATGAAGTGTTAAAGGGACTTATCTAAGAAAAAGAAGATAAAACTATAAACAGTAAAATGACAACAAACTCACAACTGTCAATAACTGAACCTAAAAACAAAAACAAACTAAGTAAACAGCTAGAACAGGAACAGAATCACAGAAGTAGAGACCACATGGAGGTTATCAGTAGAGTGGGGGAGAATGGGGGGAAAGGTACAGAGAATAAGAAGCATAATTGGTAGGCACAAAATAGACAAGGGGATGTTAAGAATAGCATAGGAAATGGAGAAGCCAAAGAACTTACATGCACAACCCATGGACATGGGCTAAGGGAAGGAATGCTGGAGGGAGGTGGGCAAAGGGCAGAAGGGGAGAAAGGGGAGAAAAAAATAGGTCAGCTGTAATAGCATAATCAATAAAATATACTTCGAATAATTAATTAATTAATTTTAAAAAGAAGTTATGGTAAGCAAAGATATGTAGTTCCGGGATTACAGAACATTAAAGAACAGCTATAAGAAACCAATGTAAATATCCACTGGCTTAACAAAACACATTATCTGAGAACAAGTTAGCCAAAATGGAGGTCATTGTTTATTTCCAACAGGGGTCATGGATTTGTTCTAATCTGTAGATCCAAAGAGATTGTACATGTTCACATAGAGCAGGAAGGCAAACTCAAGCAGAATACAGATAGGCTTTCTAAATTGGGATATTTTAAGAGCTACAGAGCCCAAGTACTGCTCTATTGGCTTCCCATTGTGGACTCTGTAAGACCCAAAAAAAGTTTGTGTGGGTTACCTAGAAAATTAGGTGACTTTATGAAGTGTTTTCTTGGAGATAGCACAGTCCAAGGACAGATTGCAACAGGGAGCGACTCCCAAGTCCTTGTAGTCTCAGCTTACACGTATAGCCAGAGCTGGTTCTCCTAAAACATGATGCTTTCCTGTATCTCAACCAGAAGGCTAGGATTCGAGTCCTGAAAATACCTAATACTGTGGTCAAAGGTGAACAGAACAGTCATTTGACCCAACACTCTCTATTTAGCCTTGTCACGTTTCCTAATAAAAGTGAGAGGGCATATTCTGTATTGAACATTTCTGCCCACTGCCTTAAAAGCTCCCCACCCCCAATAATGGTTGGGAGGACGAGGTGACCCAGGAATCATCTTGCTTTGACTAACGCTCTGTCACAGCGGTTTGGCTGCGACAGAACTGCTGAGCTGGTTTTCACTCTGCCTCAGGTGTCACTGGTGACAGTCAGTTGAGCAGAGATTGCTGAATCTTTATGCCTGGCAATGAGGCGAGAAAAAGCAAATGCACAGCTGGATTTTCTGATCACAGGTTGGGTTTGCAAGGCTTAGGGTTGAGAAAGGAGGGAGTCATCTTTGAGTGTGCTAACTGCATAGTCAAGCTGGAAATCGAAATCCATAAAATCAAAGAGGGAACCCCGTATTTTGTCTGCTTCCAGATTTCAGATGAGGATGTTCTTTAGAAAAAAATAACAATCTTATTTCAGGTGATTAAATGAAACAAGTAGGAATTCCTCCAAAGTAAAAATCATTGGATTTAAATAATTTAAATACAAACCCTGTCTCCTCTTTACAGCTTGTCTATAAACTTCTTGAGGGTGGAGACCCTGTTTCCCACTTCTCTGACTCCTCACAGTACAATTTCTGGTGCCATGCACACAGCAGGGAGTGAATAACCGCTTTTGGTATGAGTGAGACAATGCAGACCTAACACAGAACAACTCCCTAACAAACAGACAATGTACAGGCCTGAAAGGGCATAAAAGACACACAGAGAATACACACTTGCAACTAATATATTTGGAAGAAAATTCCTCTAGTAGACAGAGCAAGGACTTAGGTTAGGGCAAGAGGACCTGGGTTCAACTCCTGTCTCCATCACCTTCTCTCTGTCTCTGTGTGACCATCAGGAAATTTCTCTATTTCTTGAGCCTGAGGTACTGACTTTGCAGGGTTGTCGTGATCCCATGGGCAGATTACACCACAGCCAGCTGACACCAATCCTCTGCTCTAAAACCTCCCTCCAATGGCTTTCTATCTCCTGCCAAGTAAAAGCCAACGTCCTTACGAGAACATTCTCCTCACTCTGGCCTCAACCTCCACTTTCTAGAGGAATAGAGCTGAGATAGATCCTATATATCTTCTTGATCTACTTCACTTATGTTCTGTCTTCCTCCAAGAATGTGAGCTCAGTGAGGCTGAGAATTCATAGACTTTGTCCACAGCACTTTGTATGGTACCTGGAACTCAATATATATTTGTTGAATAAATGGATGAATTTCTAGCACAGTATCTGACACACAGGACTTTTCACTAAACAGAGATTTTCACCATTGTTCTTATTCTCTAGGACCACCAGAATAAACCAAGTTGGTACTGTGTGCTTTATATTATAAAAAAAATAATAATAAGCTTTTCTAGGAACAAAATCATAGAAATGTTTAGTGAAGTGTTTTTATATAATATTTTTGAGACCTCATTTCCTGGATTGGATTTTTTTCGTACTGAGTCCTAATTATACTCCAATGTTCTTACCAATGAAATTATAAAAGGGAAACCAGAGAAAACAAAAGTATAAGACAAAAGAAATCAGTAAGAGGAAAGGGAGACACAGGTCATGTAGTAAAGAGCAGCTACAAAAGAAGCCTAAACAGTAAGAAGGCGTAGGAATCTGTGGGGAAAGAACATTTGCAGATGCTGGGTTAACATACAAGAAAACGGAGTCAAGGAGGAAGGAGGATTTGTCAGGGAAAAGCAGAGAGACAGAGAAAACTAACTGCACATTTTTGCAATGCTTCCTCCAGCTCTACAACTTGGAGAAGCCAGTTCGAGCAACTGAAAAACTCTATTTTCTTTTCTTGCAGACATTTGTTTTCCTAGCACATTGCAGCAAGTGCTGGCGATTGCTCTGATTCCATTCACACGATTCATAAGAGAAATGCTTTTTTAGAAATTCAGGTTTCAAACATTTCTTCAGAGTTGCTGATATAAAAAAGAAGTTCACTTCACTACTACATAGTCGGAAAACCCAAGAGACTAAGGAAAAGATACTCTGACAATTAAAAGACTTTTGTAAGGTAACAAATTTTTTAATTAACAAAGAAAAATGAAGACCCATCATGTATTATAAACAAAAACTAATAAGAAGATATTTATGACAGCATAAAAGAGAAGAAAATATTTAGGCATAAATCTTAGAAAAGAGTGCCTGAAACCCATATGAAGAAAATCATAAAACACCCCCAAAATACCAAAAATAGACTTGAACAAATTGTAAGATACTCTACATAAAAGATATCTGCTCTCTCCAAGATGATATATAAACTTAATGTGATCTAAATTTGAAAAATTATCAGGATTTTTTTCTCTTGGCCAGAGAGGTTGATTATAGAGTTCCCTTGGAAGAACAAACAAGCAAACATAACACCCAGAAAAAGAGGAGGAAAGAGGGGGAGAGGAGGGTGGCTGGACCAGTGAGAGGGTAAAACACACTGTGAAGCTTCTACAATTTAGAAGTTTTTATATTGGTGCTTAAGTACACGGACAGGATGCAGAATAGAAAATCCAGAAACGGACTCACGTGAATACCAAAGTCTGGTGTACAATAAAGACAATATCGTCAGTCCTTGGGGAGAAGGTGGGCTTTTTCGTAGTTGGTATTGGGATAACTGCATAGCCACATGGAAAAAACAAAATTGAGGCTGTACTTACCCTGCACACCAGGATAATTGCAAATGGTATACGGTTAAATGATTTTAAAAAACATAAGATGGAAAAAGAAAACACAAGTGAATTCCTTTTAACCTCGGTGTGAATAAACTTTCCTAATTATGACTTGCCATCTAGATGCAATAAGTGAAAAAATTAATTTGATTTTTTAAGAAACCTCTTTATTCCAAAATAAAGTATAAGTAAAAAGACAAACAATACACTAAGAAGAAAAATAACATTCGTCAGACAGTCAAAAGCCTTCTTGCCTCACAAGGGACCGACTGTGTGGTGTGATTCCCGCTCCAGAGCTTCCCGTGGTCTCCAGGCCCCAGCAGAGCCGCAGCACTGCTTAGGGCCTCCGCTCACACACACCTCCCCCATTCTCTGCTGACGCTGGGAGTGCTTTCTCAACAAACCCCTTGCACAAGCTTCCTGTCTTAGTCTCTGCTTCTGAGGACCTCAACGCAAGACGGTCCACATCTAAGTAAGAAAGTATCTGGGTGGGTGGAGACCTCCGTGGTTCCCACTGTCCCTTCCTCACACACACAGGCGTGTCCTGGCCCCACCCCTTCTCCGTAACTCCAGCTGGATTTCCTTCCCCTCTGAGAGCTCGTGGTTCTGACAGCTGGGACACCAGGGCACCCCCAATATCCAACACCCCCAACACCATCAGGCAGGCTCCAAGGATATGAAGTTTCTTCCTCTCCACTAAGCAGCCAGGCAGAGCCTCAGGGACACCAGCGATTTTATTCCGCCATGAATTTTTATGCTGCTGCAATGCCTCCCTACTCTTTTACACAGCTCTTCAGTGCATTTTAATGTGCCGGTGTGTAGGGGATGCCTGGGGATCATTACAGAATCTATTCAAGACCTTGTCAGAGAGCCTCCCTAATGTGACAGATGAGAGGGGAGAGAAGAAAAAGAGAAGAAAGGGAGGAAAAAATCTTACTGTTTTAAGATTCACTAGGGGAAAAAATCCACTGTCTCCCTGTGAGATTCCACTGGCTAACAGCTTCACCACTCACTTCTCCCTTGCAGTAATAAGAAGAAAGATGTTTTCCCCCCAAATTGTGCAGGCATTTGGGAGGAAAGGTAGTATTTTTATGTTTTTGTGTTTTGTTTTGTTTAGTTTTTACCTCTGATTGGGTGCCTCACTCTAATGACAGCCCAGAGGGCAAATGGAGAGGGAGCGATTCCATAAATCGCTTTGTCTTCGATCATGTTTCAGCAGGTCTGGGAACAACTCCTTACTGGTCTCCACGTGTTTGCACAGCAGACGGTTTTCAGGGAGTGTGTTGTGCTCACACGCGGCGCCCCCATGGACACTGCTGCTCACTCTCTATCAGAGCGTCTCACAGGCAACTGAGCGCAGAGTGGGAAGGCTTCAGACACCCCTCCGTGGGCCGGCTTTCCGAGGCAAAGCTTCTGTGGCGTTGTCTCCAAGGATCAAATGTCTTCCCTTCAGAAACTATTCCAGAATACCCCTCCAAAGTGCTATCTTAGGGAGCCTATGTTTTAAAACGTAACTGCAAAACTGGGGAAGCAGTAAAGTCTCCCACCCGGGTTTCTCCCACCCAGGGTTTCACATCTTCCTCTGGTCTTTTAAAGGCTTGGGGGAGAACTTCTGCCTTAATGTTAAGAAACAGAAGCCCTGGCTGGTGTGGCTCAGTGGATTGACCGCGGGCCTGCGAAGCAAAGGGTCGCAGGTTCAATCCCCAGTCAGGGCATTTGTGGAATGCTAGTGCCCAGTGGGCCACTTTTGGTAAGCAGAACTGGCGCTGCGGGATGAACCGAATGCTGGGTTAAGGCACCCAATGCCGACGCTCATCAGACCCCAGAAAAGGTGTTGGCTGATATAGACAGCAGGACGGTGGCCCTGGAAGTGGGAATCCGCTAACGAATGTGTAACAACTCACCTGCCGAACCAACTAGCCCTGAAAATGGGTTGAGTTGGAGCATCAGGCCCACACCTGGCCATGGCCGCGGGAAAAAAAAAGAAAAGAAAGAAAGAAACAGAAGCCACCCTGGCTGGTGTGGTTCAGTGGATTGAGTGCCAGCCTGCTAGCTGAAAAGTGCCAGGTTTGATTCCCTGTCAGGGCACATGCCTGGGTTGCAGGCCAGGTCCCCAGCTGGGAGCGTGGGAGAGGCAACTACACATCGATGTTTCTCTCCCTCTCCTTCTCCCTCCATTTCCTTCTCTCTAAAAATAAATAAATGAAATCTTAAAAAAAAAAAAAGAAACTAGAAGGTATTATAAAGTTTTTGAACAAATCAGTGATTTGATTATACGTGGTCTGTACTAGTTTGCAAAGGCTCCCGTAGCAAAGTGCCACAGACCGGGTGCCGCAAACAACGGAAATTTATTTCTCAGAGTTGTGGAGGCCAGAAGTTCAAGACAAGGCGTCCACAGGGTTGATGTCTTCTGCGGGCTCTCTCTTTAGCGTCTCTCTAGCCCCAGACGGCTGTTCTCCCTGTGTTTCTTCACATGGTCTTCCCTGTACGCACGTCTCCGTGTCCCAATTTACTCTTCGTATAAAGACACCAGTCATACTGGACTAGGGCCGCTTCGTTGACCTCACGTTAATTTAATTACCTCTTCAAAGAACCTGTGTCCAGATACAGTCACATTGTGAGGTACTAAGGTTAGCATTTCGACCCTTAAAGAGGATGGAGACAGAACAGAGAAAGAGGACAGTAGAGCCTGGGAGGCCAGCGGAGGCTGGCCCAGTGGGTCCTGTGAGAAGAAATGAATGACAAGGAAATGAATGACAAGGAAATGAAGAGCTGCAGAGATTTTGTAAAGATGTATACTTAAAACTTGGCATTGCTAGACATTGTGGATATGGGGTGGGGGATGGAGGCGAAGATAGCCCCATAACTCTCCCTGGGCCCGCTTGAAATTGACATGAAACTTTGCATATAATAGCTCATTATTGGAAGGAAGGAAGGAAGGAAGGAAGGAAGGAAGGAAGGAAATAGTGACAGATAATTTGAACAGAGACTAGGATGGAATCAAAGTTGCTTTTAACAGTTCTTTTGTATTGCTTGAATTTTTAAAAACTTATGTGTATCAATTGAAAAAATCAAAACCACAAATAATTGTGGAATTTCAAAGGCTTTCCCTTTGGGGCTGGCTTTTCATATTATTGAACTCTCTTTCTGTCCCCTGGACACATATTGAAGATACCATCTGAGAAAACAACCCGGGAAGAAATCACAGTGGTCAAAGATGAGGTCAACCATGGCAAATTGTTATTTAGAGAGAGCAATTTGATGTAAGAAGGATTAACCTTGGACTCTTCCAAGGAGATACAATTACTGAAGGTCCCTCCCTCTTCACCTCAAATAGTTCATTACAAGGGGGCTTCAGGCTGTTGAGATGATTGAATGACATGATAGCTGGAAAGTTCTTGGCACCCTGCCTAGTGCAGAGTACCTGCCCCATACATGCTGGCGCCGACGTCTCATCTGCTATGTATTACTTTTTGAGGAGCCTGGGTCCATGGTTCACATGCACCAAAAAGACGCAGCTGTTCTTGGTCAGTATTCCAACAGCTCTCCCTTTTCTTCTTGCCAACAGGATTCCAACTGTGTTCCAAGATTAAAAGGCCTTGTGCTTCTGGGGACCAGACTCTCTCAAGCTCCAGGAAGAATCTTGATTGGTCTAAGCCAGTCTCTGCCATTTCACTGCCCTGTGGGTGACTGATTTAAGCTTGGGAAGGGGGTACAATCATGGTCAAGTGCAATGGGAGGGAGAATCAACTGGGAAGTATCTGGGAAATCATTCCCTACTCTTTACAAGAGACAGATATGTTGTCATCTGTGTGGTATGCCTAGAATTGTAGCAGCCACCTTCCAACCATGAGAGAAGCCAGCATAAAGGGAGAAACCAAGTCACCAAGGATAGCAGGGAGGAAAGGTGGGATGAATTTAGTCCTAGACAATCAGTCCTAGAGCTACTGATTTGACAAATCCTGGTACTGGCCCATCTCATGATTTCAGGTTAAGGGGGTAATAATAACCTTAACCTTAGTAGCTTGTACATCCCTTGCAGCCAAAAGCACCCTGATCAGTACATACTCTGGTTTGTGTGAAAAGGTTTGGTTCCTCTTCGTCTGGTGCATCTCTCACTGTTTTCTTCACCCAGAGTCAGGATAGAGTTTCAGGGTCCCTGTACAGATCCCTGTAGCCCAGCCTCTCCAAACCAGAGCACATTACATGTCCCTGAAGCATCTTCTCCCTGGAAGATCCTGAAAAAACAAGATCCTGGTAGCTAAAGCCCACACATTTCCCACTGACTCCCTCCCAAGCTGGGCCTTCTGTTCTGGAGTGATGAGCATCACTTTTCTCTGGACTTCCTCCAATGTTTTCAGCACCCTGGTGTTCATGTTTCTAAACCCCAATGCAGAATTCCAACGGCGGGCTCATCAGCTTTCTCCAGACTATTTTCCCTGTGTTTGCCAGGCTTCTTCTCTGATATGACTCACAATGCTTTTCCTACTTTATCTGCTGGTAAAGAAATGAGTCAGCCTCCCTGCCCTGCAACCCTGGGCTGTCTGCCATTCTTCCCAGATCCAATCTCCCGGCTGGATGTGAAATGGTAGCAATCATAACAAAACCTTACATCGCACAACAGAGTCTTGGTAGTTTACAGAGCATCTCCACACATGCCACCTAATTTAGTCCTTGCAATGATGTATGAGATAAACAGAGCACACAGAATTATTCCTATTTTGCAGAAGATGAAACACATTTAGAAAGGATGACTGGTTGGTTCAAGGTCAAACAGCAGATAGTAAAAAACTAATCCAGAGTTAGACAGAGTTTCTCTCCATCTAATTCAATGCTATTCCACATGCAAGTACTCAGTCTTGCCTCTGTGCTCAGCACTTTGGGGTTCATCTGGGATGTTTGTGAGAATGAACACTAATGTAAACACCCCTGCTTAAAGAAGAAGCAGTTTAAATAGATGCCGAACAGCAGTGCCTGGAATAGAGTCACCTGTCACTTTCTATCTGTTGGGTAAACCTAATGTGGTTCCGGGAATTTGATACACTCTGCTCTTTCTTCCACTAGAAAGATCCCCTTTGGTTTGTTTTTTCTTGAACTCTGTAATGGGAAATAGAAGGCAAGGAGTGGAGAGTATTTAGTGTCTATGAGATGGACGAATACACGGCCTTAACACAGAGAGCAGAGGCAAGCTGGGACTGGAGAGGAAAGCATATGGAAAAGGAGCTTCACAATGGTACAGCCAGGACTTATTTGATATTCTTAATAAAAACTAAAAATATTAGCTAGGTTTACCACTTACTGTGCTCAGGTGTATCAATTAGCTATTGATGAGTGGGGAAAAAAATGCTCCAAAATCTAGTGTCTTAAAACCATTACCATTTATCAGTTCTGAGTTAGCTGGATGGTTCTGATGATCCGGGCTGGGCTCAGTGTTCTCAGCTCATCACACTCACGTATCTGTGATTGGCAGGCAAGGTGGCTTGGGGTGGAATGGTCTAGGGTGGCTTTGGCTGGACAGTTGTCTCTATTGCATGCAGTCTCTCATCCTCAAACAGGCTAGCCTCGGCATGTTCTCACGGCAAAGCAGAGAAGTGTGAGAGGGGCAGAAGTGCATTGAGTTTCTGGAGACCAAGTTCAGACCTGCCACACTGTCACATCCAACGCAGTTTGTGGACCAATGCAAGTCACAAAGGCAGCCCACACCCAAGAATAGGGAAATAGATGTCACCTCTAGATAAACAGAGCTGAAAAGTCACTTGATAAAGTGCTTTGAAAGAGGGAGGGGTAGGGAATGGGGGCCCATTACATGAATTGAATTTTGAGGACTGAGAGAAAACTATTTGTAAGACCCTCTTGTCCGTCCACATGGAAAATAATCACAGGTCGGTCCTATGACCTGTGTATGCTCACTGAGTAGGACCTTGAGAAGCATCACTTGAGACTTCTTTGATCATTACAAGGTCAAGGGGATGATTTTGCATGAGAGAGGGTAGCAGTCCATACACCTAAAAAATGAAACTGCAGACCAGGAATGATGGATGGCTTTGGTCGAGATCGGGACTAGGCGTACCACCTGGGACAATGCCATGTGGGAGGCAGGAACACTCAACATATCCACGTGCATGTCACACTCACTGCTTGACGAGGGCTCCATGCCCTGGGCAGTGTGCGGGCTGCACGACCCTTGACAGTGAGGGAAATTCTGAGAATGGCTACTGAGTTTTATTCGGCATACTTTTGACAACTCTGATTGAGAGAGCAGATGTCAGGTTCTTCCGAGGTGCATCACATGAGAACTTCTCCTAAAGAAACAAAGAAGAGAATCGTCCTTCCATACTTTGTGTGACACAAAAGAGACATCACTATTTCCAAGCAGGGCTCTGAGACCTGCAGAAGAGTTAAGGCTTGATATTTTCCTGGTCAAAAGTAGTATGTACTGTAAGAAAAATACAATATCTGAAATACATTATCTGCAAGTACTTTTATAATTACCTAAATACCATAGTTAAATTTTTATGAATGCTAAAGACCGGATTGACCTAACACATTAATAGTAAACAATTGGGACAAACACAGACATCTCTCAATGAATCCAGTCGTGTGGATTGTTCTATTATGAAGACTATTTTTATGATTAAGAACTGCTACCTTTAGAACAAATGTCACTAGGAGAGAGATGTGGAATCAGCCTAGAACCCCTGCTAACAGTTGAAAATTTATGGAATTCATTAACTTGTAAAATTCGAGCATCTTCTTTTTTACTGGCAGGCGCACAAAATGAGAGCCGAGCTCCGACAAACAAGCGATTCCCAGGAAGGAAAGGAATAGAGCCGAGGCCTGTCCGATCAGTGCCGAGGCGAGACCACTGAAGAGGCCTGCTCCGGGAGAGGAAGCCAGCGAAGACAGTCACACAGATGAGCCGGCAACGGCTCTCTTGGCTTTATCCATCTGCTCTCACAATCCGAGTGCCTGCCTTGCACAGGGCCTCACCTCAGAGATAAAAGTCTCCCTCTAGCCCTGCTATAGTTCTGTAAAGTCTGGAGTCTGTTGGGAGAACAAGAGGCCCCAGCCCCAGCAGTCACGTGTTTTCAGGTCACTGCCCTGATGCCCACACTTACATGGGACCACACAGCCCCACTGTGGAACCGGGACATTGTTGTATCTGTCCTCAGACATGGCCTCTGCTTCTTCTGCAGCTTCTCCTGGATCTCCTGTTGCCTCTCAAGGGGTTCTCCTGTACCCACCACCTTCCACCCACCCCCATCCCCTGCAGGGCCTAGTCAGTCAGCACCCTCAGGTAGAGGGAAGAACACAGGACAGGCCTGAGCTTGCCTGGTTAAGCCCGAAGTCTACGCTCCAAACTTCTACCTCTTTCCACTTTAGCTCCCCCAGAGTAGAAGAAGGAGTTGGGTCCTGGGATGAACACCTTCTTCCAGTTTTACCTGCTGTGTCTGAACAGGGGCCATCTCCTAGATCCAGTGAAGTCAGGGGCATGGGGTGCAGTGAGATGTAAAGACCCCACAGTGAGCAGCCCCCTGCAATAATGAATTCCACACCAAGACCCTCACCTGGCCTGGGAAGGTAGCATTTTTATCATTACATTTGAGATACAAAATCAGTTGAGCAGAGAGTCATGTTCAAGATCAAAGAAACTAGCAAATGAATTGAAAAATTGCTTCTGGCCATCAGACTGAATAAGGGTGTGGCTGGGAACCTGGAACACCCTTGGATTCCAATTCTGTTTCTGCCACTTGCTGGCTATGAGATTCAGGGCAAGTTACTTCAAGTTTTGGGACTTCGGTCTACCCAGCAATGAAATGGGAATTTGAGGAGCCTACCCCAGTGGATCCTTTTGAGGTCTGAAGCAGCTATTATATATAAAATTGTACGGCAATGGAGGAAAACCATAAGCACATGTAAGGCCAGAACAGCCCAGCCTCAGGGCACAAAGAGGAGGCCGTTGCTCCTGCCCACTTCTCTAACTCTGGGTGGAGACTCAGACTTCAACCCATAATAGCATAAGCAGTAGCTACAGAGGCCAGACAAAAAACAAGAGCTGGACAAAAGCTCACATCCCTGATGTCAGTCTAACTTTTTACTGGTGAGGAAGAGGGAGAATGCCAGAAAATCCAAAAGACATCCTAAGGCTCTGATTTATGGCCAGTTTGTAAACTCCCCCCAATCAGAGTGCCAAGGAGACAGGTGGCATCAGCTCTCCCTCCTTCTCCATTCCCTGGCAGCTTTTCTGAACATTAGGTTTAATGGATAGGAAGGAATAGAGGACAAGAAAAGGGAAGGATGTGATAGGAATTCTGATCTTTCTATTCTGCTAGAGAGCATTCTTCCCACTCACAAGGACATGCACAGCTCTGAGTAGCTGTTTGCTCCTTTGCCTGGACTAACGAATGTCCAGGTGAGTCTGACGGGCTCAGGTAGGAAAGGAAGACGTGTGAGGAGGGAAGAGAAGCTGTGCAGGAGGGCAGGGGCTGCTGTGGGTGCTTGCTGCAGGAGCTTTGGGGAATGTGTGCACACACAGGCATATGCATGAATACACATATACAGGCACACAGACACACAAGCATACACAGGTACACAAACACACACACCACAGGTTCTCACACACAGGAGTGCACACACAGAGACAGAGCTACAATTCCCAGCTGAGTGATGGTAGAGGTGGTGGCAGCCAGAATGTCCAGCTTACTCATCTGTTGGTAAAGTCCCAGACCAGGTTCCAGGATGGTGACTTTCTGTCCAGCCTTTGCAGCTTGTCTTCTAGGGTTTGCATCACTGATATTTGACACCATAGACACTGGAGAGCTGTAAGTGTTTAACCACATGTTCTCTGGATTAAGGTTGCTGGGGGGACCTGATTTGGAGGGTTTACCAATTTCTGTGGTGTAAATACTCTCTCAGGGTTCATTTCAAGCCACCAACATGATGTCACAGAAAGAGCAGTTGGGAAAAGACATTGACAATCAGCTCTGGTGAGCGCACTGGTCAACTCAGATTCTAAAATGTCATAAGTCGTGTGACTCACAGGACGGCTTTCCTAGTCAAAAGACCACAACACCAAACCCCAGCAAGAAATGGGACCAAACGTCCAGCTCCTGGCGAGTGTCAATTAGTTTAGCCAACATACTCAAATAAAACCAGCGAGAAATCTTAAGAAGAAAAAACTTCTTTCTGCCTTTTGGCAAAATGTATAGTCAATGAATATAGATTCTTTTTTTTTTTTTTTCTGTTCAGAAACTGGCAGAATAAATATTACTGGGTAATATTTAAACTCTGGAAGACATGACGTCATAAATTTTTGTTTATTTTGGTTGGATTTGTTTTAAAATAATTTTGAACAACCTTATATCACACTAAATCAGAAAAGAATTTACTAGAAATGCACCCTAATCTATGTGAGGCCAGTGGGGAAGGATTCCCTGCCTCACATGTGGAGGACAGTTTTGCATGGAAGATTAAGGTCATCGAACCCTCAGGAATGACGTCTGAAGGGGGCAGAAGCCAACTCTGCATCCCAAGAAATCGCTAAGTCCTCTGCAAGCAACAGCCTTTCGCCATCATTCTGCAAAACCCTCATCAAACAGCTTCTCTTCATTCCTCTGCTTTCGCCCCATTGCAGCTTGCACTGTATTAGGTTTTCTGAATGTAAACCTGAGATGACTCCCAATGTAAACAGAGGCAGTGTCTGTTACAGTCCATTTGAAAAAGTGCCCACTGGAATAGGGGAAGAGAAAACACATTTTTGTATTTATCCAAAGGCAATGGAGCCTCGAACAGTAAGTTAAGATTATAATATTCTTAAGGGAGGCAAAATCTTCAATTGCAAGATGTACTATACAATTGGTTATCTCTACACCATTAAGACAGTGTCCCAGCCGAATGAACTAAATATACTCCGGCAGCCAACATCCTTTACAGACAGCAGGGCAACGAGGACATAAACGTAGAACACCTCCTCCCAACACTAACCCCCAGCAGAAAGCTATAAAGCGATTAGGAGTGTGAGTTTAGCGTCTCATCCTCCGGAAGCTTTTAAAGAAAGCTGTGGGACTACCAGAGCCTGGACTTCCATGACACAGGCTTCAGGACTCACCTAGACACCAGAACTCAGGAAGGTGAACTTCTAGTCACGTTCGCACCATGAAGGGGTCAGGACCAAACCCAAGTCCTCCAGCTCCAAGACCAATTCTTTCTAGCAGATCAAAAGGGCATGGGGAATCACATTATGAATGCATTCTTTCCACAGCATTCCTTTAAAAAACAAACAAAAAACTTGCCCCTTGTAAATGTGAAATATACAGGCCTTCCATTCTGTGCACTTTCTAGAAACTCTTATGTTTAAGGAACTGAGGTGAATCTGCTTTTCCAGGAAACGGGGATAGGAAAGGGTTAGAGAAAAACGCAGCCTCGTCTTCAGCAGAAGGCTGAGGTGTAAAGATCCCGGGATCTTTGAGTTGATTCCTTCCTCCACCATTTTGGAGCTGTGCAACGTTTGGCAAGTTATTTCACTTCTCTGGATCTCAGTTGTCCTCGTTGGAAAAATGGAGTAAGAAGTATCATCACACGTAATAGGCGTCAGTGCTGAAAACATTCAGTGAGACAAACCTGGCATGTGGTGAAGGCTTAGTGGCTGTCTGGCTATTATTTCTGCATGCTGTTGATCCAAAGATGCACACTGCCCCACAGTTTAACATTGCTTTGGTGCAGCTGATAGTCTATGGCATCCTAGCCTTGTGTCAAATTTTAACAGCACATCTCACAATCAATGGAGTCTTGGTTTTATGAAATACGGTGTTGTAATTATCAGTACAATTATCATCAAGGAGATCTGACTGTGAAATAATTATAAGGCTGCTTCCGCAAGCCGCGGACAATGCGCAGCCTTATTATGTTATAACAGCACGACACTGATTTCCCCACTGGAAGACTCTCCAGGGAGCCTTCCTGCAACGGCTAGGATGGATGGGTGTTGTCTTCTCACAGTAATGGACTTCCTATAGATCTGTCTTACTTTAATCGGTCTTAAGATATAAAACTCTAGTTTTCTATTTAAAAAATTAATTAGGAGGTACTACTTTAAAACAGAAGACCTTTACAAAAGTATCCACTGAGCAGTGTTTCTCAACTTTTATTTTCATCATTGCCCCTACCTCCCTGGCAAGCCTTTTTAGGCATTTATGTCCTGATCACTCCCTGATGATACTTTAATATTAAAGACATGCTGTATTTCTATTTTTGTATTATGTGTATATCTGGGCTTTAGGCTTAAAGGCTGTATAAATGATGTATAAAAGAGTATGATTTTTTCACCCCTTGAATGCAGTATCACCGTCTTTCAGAGTGCATGCTTTAGAGACAGATCTTAAGGGGCATTTGAAATACTATATGACAGATATTTTTGATTTGCACTCAGTTTTTTCATGATATGTAAACCATGGAAAAGGGGAAACACAAGTAGCTTATTTGATAAAATACCCAGGGCAGGTTCTCCCTCCATGTTCATTACCAGCTGGTGTCTGTCTAGTAGCTTTTTAGACCAAGCTACTGAGCTACACCAGGAAAGTGGGACACCTGCAAGCCTGATTTGACTTTATAATTGAATAAAACTGCCTCAAAGTTACGTAGACCTTTTGTGCCTAAGTGTTTATCTACCCCATGACAAGTAGGCATGGGTGACAAGTAATTCCACAATAACTCCACTATATTTTTTTCTTATTTCACATTATTATTTCTCTAGTGGCTGAAATCAGCATCCTGCTCAACAGTTTTCCTGAATTTTCTCTACGGTTTCTCCCCAAGAGCAGGATTCTCTCATCCCTAATCTCACTGGCCATGGTCTGTTGCAGGCCAGCTTACACCAGATCCATGAGCACTGATTTGTGGAGGACCAAGCCCCACCCATTTCTCGGCAGGGTCGGATATGGGCAGGACGCCGCTGCACAGCGGCAGGCGACCAGGGGCAGTTCATCCCAAATCTAGCTTATGGCTTGCATGATGTGGCTGTGGAAATACTCATTGACCTCTGAAAAACAAAGGCCTGTTCCCCCACATGAAAGGATTAAGCCATTTAGCAAACCAGCAACCTGAACACTAAAAGCAGAAGCAACTGCTACTTGCTAGAGAAGCCATTTACTAAGAAATGTCTTATACAGTCTTTCCAAAGCCAGAAATTCACTACTGAGCAGGAATGTTTTATTACTAGGAAAGCTTTTAGCTGAAAATAGTAGATTTTAGTAAAAAGTTAAACAAAACAATAGATTCACATCTCAGAAAAACGTAAATAGAACCTTCCTGTCGCCTGATAGGTAGCCAGACATCTAAGCCCTGACGAATGTAGTTAATGGGTAAGAATGTCATTGCCTACGTGTCAGTCCCTCTTGAATCTCAAAAGGACAAAGAACAACCTCTACACACATCTTTAACTCAGAGAGACCTAAGACTTTAATGTTTAGCCATTAACTAGGACCTAGAGTTTTGTAGTTTAGTACTGTTTCCTGGCTAAAAGGTAGATTAGCAAACCTCCTTATCTTAGCATCTATTTGTTTAAGCCTAGGTGAAAATTAAAGTACTCTTGTATGTCAACCTTTTAGAGCTGTTAATGATTTGTAGTTGTCTCTACTGATTGTAAAAAGAAACCTTTTAAAAAGAAAGGAAATTTTGCTGTAGTAGTTCAGTCAGTGGGAGAGAACAAAGACTCCTGACTGGGCCCCTGCATTCTGAAAAAGAGTGTTGGACTCATTCATTGTGCCTTGCTGCCCCTCCTTCGGAGCTACCCAAACCCTAAGAGGTTGCAGTAAAGCTGGGCTTCTGCAATGGTCAGGCTGGAGTTTCCTAGGCCCCAAGGGAAGGCCAGTCGAAGCAGCACAAACCACTACTTCCTGCTCCCTGTTTCTGCTTTTGGCCGAAAGTCTGAAGTAGCAGGAATGATGGGCTCCTGGTGCCTGTGCCGCAGAGGAGATGGGAGAAGCAGGCAGAGGCCTGGTCCAGGAGACGGACAGAAGGTACACAGAGACGCAGCGTGTTCTGCAGAATTGGAAATCTTTGCACAGAGGGAGGAAGAAATAGAGGATAAAGAAAGGGAAAGGGTGATGGGGGAAGCCCCAGCTTCTGTGAAGGCAACAAATGGAAAAATAATGGGGAAAAATAATGGGGAGGTGACCACCTCACAGTGCAGAACTCCAAAGAAGTGGTGGACTTCGGTCCTGGGGCCAGAGCAGGGGCAGGCCAGCACCCCAGCCCATGTTTGGAGCAGCACAGTCAGTTGCCCAGAAGTAGCTGCGATGGAGCCTGATTCCCTATCCACCGGCCTTGAGGACTGGTCCCACCCAGAGTAAGATTCAGAGTGAGCTGGAGGCTGGGCTCAAAGCAGCATCCACACCCTACCCCACTTCCCAGAACATGGCCATTTTAGTGTACGGATATCTGAAATACTGTTTAAGGAGACCTGGGCCTTTCACTCCACAATGCAAGATTGATTGCCTAAAATAGTCAAAAGAAAACAAGATAAACAAACACAATACAATCTGTAAGAATTCTTACCTTAATTACATCTCAGTGTAGGAGGTCTGGGACAGTTGATGACGCTTTCAGTTCTGCCCTGCCCTTCCCAGAGTTTGAAGGCCTTCTGACCCTTTGGAAGGACAATCGTTATCCCAATATGCGTCCCATCCCTGGCTGCAGGGCACCAGAAAATTACATCGTCTTTATTGCTGGATAGAGGTTCCAGCATAGTGCCCTGACCCTGATTTTCCACATAAGCATAAACAAATGACAGCTGCCCTTTTCTCATTCTGATGGAGCAGGTCCAGTTGAAGTGAGCTGAATGGGCAGTGGCATTGCTCCGCAGATGAAAGGGGAGAGGAACAGGAAACCAAACCCTGCTGGTCTCCGAAATTTCTCTAGGGCTCTGCTTTGCTTTCATCCACTCTCAAGTGGAGGGGGTTTCAAGAGGTCATTTAATACCTGATGGCCAGAATCACGTGGGCGCAGGGAGAACGCTGACAAGAACCACTTGTAATCTGAAGTTGGTGCATGGCATATTTAATCACTGTCATTCTACAATTGGAGTAAATTCAAAATTTTACCAAAAATTTACCAAATTGACCTCCATCTAGACCCAGGTGGCCCCGCAGCAGAACCCTGCCCCCTGCTGCCCTCACAGTTTCATCTAAGGGCACGGAGCTTTCCCCGACTCAGCTGGCCACCCCAGCAGCTGCAGGGGGCCTGCAGGGCAGCGGGGCTGAAGTGAATCCAGCCAGGGTGACCCAGGGGCAACTGCCCCTTGCCAGGACTGGCTGCTCACTGCCGCTCTGCAAGGCTGCTGCCGGTGCTGGGGCTGCCAGAGCTCGGGCTTGCTCCACAGCATCAGTATAGATCAAAGAGTGAATTTTCACAATTCCAGACATATTTTTGTTGTGTCGGAGTTTCATTTTCAAGGAAACAAAAAGCAGCTCAATTACAAAAAGCCCAAATCATAAAACATCGGTTTGATTTTATTAAAATTAAAACTGCTATAAAATGAATGCATCATAAGCAGAGTTATAAGAGAAGTGGTAATCTGAGAAAACACATTTACAGCCCTCATAAACCACTGGTATAGAGGATTCCCACAATGCAATAGGAAAAAGACAACCAAAACTCAGCAGAGAAAGAAGCAAAGTATATGAAAAGACTATTAAAGAAAGGAAAATCAAATGAAAAAATCCTCATCCTCATTAAATATCAAGAAGTATAAGTTAAAACAATGAAAACCAGTTTTTCATTCATCACGGCAGCAAAAATGTTATCTTCCAGCACAGGACAAGTGGACAACAGACACCTTCGGGTACTGTTGGTTGAAGTGTGAAGTCACACAGCCACCTTGGGGGACATTCTAGCACTGTTTTATACTACAAAAGGTGTATTGATTATGATACCAGTAATTTTGCTTCCACTATTTCCTTTAAAAAATTCTCCAACATGTGCACAAAGAGAATGCATGAAGATGTTCCTGGCAGTGTTGTCTTGGTGTGAAATTGGATAAGGTGTGGAGGTCCTTCAATAAGTGAATGGGTAAATAAAATAGTCCCAAAATCAGATCCTGCATGTCAGCCTCAGGAAGCGAACTGGATCTATGTATCATCAACATTTGAGGGGAAAAGCAAGTTGCAAAATAATATATATTATAAACATATATACATACTATGCAATAATATATTATTTATATATGTATAGCCTGAAACTATGTCTGTAAAATTTTAGAGTGCGCATGCAATGCCGTATTGCTTATAGAGACATAAATGTGTGTAAATAGTATTAAAACACAAACACCAAATTCCGGAGATTGTTGACCGCAGAGTGGGGAGAGGAGACAGGACTGATGGTGGGTGGGCAGAGGGTGCTTCAACGTAATTGCTTAATTACTTTATCACTTTTTGTGTTACTTTATTTTTATAGTATTTTAATTGAATTTATTGGGGTTACATGGGTTAATAAAATTATATAGGCTTAAGGGGTATAATTCCATAGCTTCATCACTTTTAAAAAAACAAATTTGAAGTAGATGTGACAAAATGTTAACAATTGAGAATTCTATGGAGTCCATATTGACAGTCACCATCCAAGCAGAGAGCACACGACCCGTGAATTCTCCTGTCACCTATGATCATATAATAAATTGTGACTACTGAATCAATGGGATGAGGGCAGCAAGACCTGAAATTACCAGAAATCTTTCCTTTGCCATCCCATGATGAATCCCTCCCCAAGGCCCACCCAGTATTTAATGAGAATGAGGATTTTTTCATTCATTTCTTTCAGTTAATGACACAACAAAAGAGCTGGGCTGGCCATGAAAACCCCATTTGTCTTGGGAACACAGGTGATGTAAATGAAAGAAAAAGCTCAAATAATAATTAATAAACTTGAAATGACGATCGAGGGAAAGGCTTGGTCATGAGGGTTTTTCACGTCTCTGTGCCTGGAAACAAAGAGTCGGGCAAGTCATAAGTTCGGAGAAGTCTGATGAAATGCACAGCATGAGGACTATAGTCAATGCTCCTCTGTGGTATATTTCAGCATTGTTAAGAAATGCCAAGAGTTTTCATTACACGGAGCGGGGTGGGGGGGAGTTTTTCTTTTTTCCTGCATATTTTTAAAGTAACTTCCTAAAATCCATGCTAAACCTTCCAAGGACAAGTGTAACCAGTTCAACCACTTTTCCCTTTACATTTGCAAATATCCTTCTTTTTTGATGTATTTAGCAACATCCTCTCCTTTGTTTTCTGTAAAAGGTAACCACTAGAACCTGTGCATAGTAAATGAAGACCATCCTCAATGTAATATGCCCAGAAAAGCAATAAAAGGCTCTCAAGGCAAGGGTCGGGTGCTCTCCTCTTGAGAGAGTGGCCCTGCCATCCCTTTTCCTCCAGAGGATTTGGTAGTCCGTGTGAATTTGTCTCATCCCAGCCACAATGCCTCGGACTCCGCAAGCAAAGAAGTCAAAACCTGTTGTGGGGTTTTGACTTATTGGTAGATTATAGTTCCCTAAAAATTACAGGGGAAAATTGTATGACTGATGGTTCTTGAACTTTGGCATGAACCTGCATCCCAGCTTGCTGGGCCCCATCCCAGAGTTTCTGATTGAGCAGATGTAGGATAGGGTGAGACCTTGCATTTCTTTACAAGGTTGCTGGTGATACAGATGCTACTGGTCCAAAGACCACACTTTGAGAACCATTGCTCTGGCGAAGGAGTCTGAAAACTTTTGGTAAAGGATCAGATAATCAATATTTAGGTTCAGCAGTCTATACCATACCTGTTGCAGGCATTCAGCCCTGCCACTATAGCGTGAAAGCAGCGGAGATGATAGGTAGGTGAATGCACGTAGCTGTGTTTCAATCAAACTTTATTACACAGCAGATGGTGGGCTGGACTTAATTGGTGCACACGGCTGGCCCACCCCTTCTCCCGAGGATGATGGACTCTCACCACCTGCCTTGCCCTGGCTCCTCTGGCACTAGCAGTACCCAAGGGGGCTAGGCATATGCCAGACAGTCCCTCTCTACCCCAAGTTTCCTCCTGAAGGATCTTGCTTGCACATGAATGGGGAACCAAAAATTCCATGACACCTGAATTCCATGACATCTTTCAAAATGTGTCCCAAGGAAATCTATGTAGTATTTGTATAGAAACAACACACATATTAACATTGCAAAGCTTCAGAAACTGGGGAGTTAGCCAGCCTTTCAGCCTCTTTCAGAGGAGAGTATCAAAAGCCTATTTGTGTCACTTGCTGCCATGCACAATTCTGGCCTCCAATAGACCAGAAGAAGGTAAGCTCTAAGAAAGCTAAGACGTTATCTCCAATTTCTAGGAAATTGCCTGGCGTAGGGTGTAACCTCAAAAGTCTTTGTTCAGTGAAATAGTCTATAAAAATCAACAAACCCGTTCCTCGTCTTGAGATTTCTAGATTTACCCTCAGAGCCTGGCAGCCAACGGTGACTTCCTCTCCCTTCCACTACAACCCTGGAGGACAGGAATAAGACAGAGGATCCAGGAGGAAGGTTCAGAACCAGCCTAAGTCCACCAGGACCACATCACATGAGTAGATGGTGAGGACAGGGGTCCTTTCCATCTCTTAGCTACTGAGAATCTCGAGGACCACTCAGTCCCGCCCAGTAAAGGTTGGGAAGTAGGGGATGAACACCAGGGAGCCTGGGTAAAGCAGAGAGCTTAGGGCATTTTGTGGAGAAGACCTGCAGGGAACATTGGGGCAGAGCAGACTGTGGTATCAGAAAGGGGGAGCAGGGGAGGGGAGAGCAAGACTTCCTGCTGTGTTGTGAATCCAGCAGAGGCATTGCTTCTTATTTATGTGCAGTTTGCAAGTGGGCAAGAAGCAAAATTAGACCCCCGAGGTCTGAGAAGCTTCTGACCAGCAAGAGAATTACATAAGATATATAATCTACGGTGATGAGTTAAATTAATACAAGGACAAGGCCAGTGAGGCCATTTTATACCTTGGGTCATTAACAGTCAGACCTATTTATGAACTAACACTATTCCCTACCCCAAGGGGTAGGTTTAGTACCTGATGCCATTCTCTCAACTGTATTTCACAACTTGGTGTTACACAGGGAATGGAGTTAATAAAGGATTACATTCCCACTGAGGAAACAATAGACAATAGGAGTGTCCTCAGCGCTTGACATTAAATTCTGGAAAAAGCTGACAGAATAGATCAGTAACGTTTTATGATAAATAACAGAGATACTCAAACTTAATGTTGCCTAAGATATTCTCACACTGATTACTCAATTAACAGGGCTCTTCATTTAGTTCACGCGGTCGTAAATGTTCATCCGTTTCAGCCTATCAGCACTCAGAAAGATCAGTCAGAGATAACACCTGAATTAAAGAGCGAGGCCCAAGGATGTTTCATGCTTCTGAATCAGATCGCCAATGGAGATCCAAGTGAATGAACACAATCGTGGCCCTGGGTGAGTAGCTCAGTTGGTTACAGCATTGTCCCTATATACCAAGGTTGTGGGTTTGATCCCCAGTCAGGGCACATAAAAGAATCAACCAATGAATGTGTAAATAAGTGAAACAATAAGTGAAATCTCTCTCTCTGTCAAATAAATAAATAAATAAATAACATTTTAAAATTGTACCTGAGGATAGTAGGGTTCTCCAGAAACAGAACCAATTATAGATAGATAGGTAAATGAGATGGATGGATGATTGATAGATAGATAGATAGATACAGATAGTTTTACTTTAAGGAATTGGCTCATGCATTTATGCAAACTGGTGAGTCCCAAATCTGCAGGGCAGTCCAGCAGGCTGGGCCCAGGGGAGACTCTCGGTTTGACTTGGAAGGAACTCTGAGGTCAGAACTCCCTCTTCCTCTGGGAGGTCAGTCTTTTTCTATTGAGGCCTTCGACCATTTGGATAAGGCCCATCATGGAGGGTACCCCACTTTACTCAAAGTCCACTGAGTTAGATGTTAATCTTATGCAAAAGATACCTTCACAGAAATGTCCAGAATAATGTTTGACCAAATATCAGGGCACAGTGACCTAGCCAAGTCAACATATTAACATAAACTGTCACAGGGAGTCATCCTCTGACAGCGAGCTAGAGGAGGTCAGCTATTGGTGCTTTCCTCCTTCCTGAGGCTGCAGGACCCGCCCTGAATTCTGTGAGCCCCTCCAGTATTTCGCACATATTCCAGTAAACACTCTATCTGAAAAGGAAAGAGAGGAGAGAGGAGGGCAGGGGTGCAGAGGGGATGGGAGGGGAGAACAACATCCTTAAGTGACAAGGAGCAGTAAATAAGCCAAACCCCCCCTCGCCTGGCCCAGCAGGTTTCTGTCCCATATCTGTGCAAACAGTGTCACGTCACGGACCCTGCGAGGAATTGCTTGAGTGTAATTTCCCTTTACCCGGGTGCTCCGCTGTTCTTTGTTAAGGAAATGAATAGTCACGTCGTGAGTCTCCAGCGAGCTGCTGAAGCTTGTATATTTTCTTTTATCTTTGCCATGGCCAGAGGCAGTTTATTAATGTATGTCCGTGAAAAAGCTCTGAATGGTGCCCCAGAGCCCTCCTCCAAACCTGAAGTATGCGCCTGGGATTTCTTCTTATCTGGATTAACAGCAATCATGTTTCCCAGCCTGACCCTTTTCTAAAACTTGAGCGAGAACAGAATGGGCTTTCCTGCAATTGCGGTGAAAGCCAGGGTGCCGACCAAAGTCATTATTCACGACCTTCTCTAGCCTGCAACCGTCACACAGATACTTTGGCCTGAATGAAATGATTAATCAATTATGTGAAATCACTTGACTGAGAAGACAGATAGTCTAAAAAGAAACCCGAGTAATTTCAGCAGGGAAATAGGCTTTAAATGTGTTAGGGAAAGTATTAGCCATCTATAACCCCAGAAGAGTGAGGGAGAGAGTAAAACTGAGTTGGAAAGTGCCCAAAGGTATCCTCCAGAAATCGTGGCCAGCTATCTGCTTATTAATACAGACTCATCCATTATTAGGCAACTTCAGGGTTATGATACAAAGACTTTAGCCCATGTACACAAATGATTCCTAATAAAAAGCTAAACACAGCAATAAATTAACTTAAATCTATAAAATTATTGAACTGAAATCCTTTCCATCAGCAATGTAGTCAATGTGGTCAACTTCATTAATGAGAAGTCGTCTTGACAGTGTGTCCAGTTGACACCGTGTGATGACAGTAACACTCACTTCTGCGGCCTTCCTCCGGTAAGCCCAGACACACCCCCTTCACCGTGAGAGAAACATCAGGAAAACATAAACTGGGGGGCACTCTACAAAAAAGGGGGTCGTTAAACAGAGTCGTTATCTTTTTTGTTTGTTTGTTTTTTTGAAGACGGGCGTCTACCTACAAAGAAAGATTACGTGGCAGACTCCAATGCTGGTAGGGTCATTGAGGAACGGCGGCTTGCTTTCCCCGATGGACATTGTTACTTAGGTTTTCCAAAATGTATTGTTTTTGTATTTTTTTAAATGTATTCATAAAAAGCATTTCTTCCTTGAAAGTGATCAAGACACCCAGATGGCCTATTGAACAGAGACATAACATGAAGCTTCAGAGGGAAAACACACGTAACCGACAGCCTCCTGTTTGAGATGTTTTTGCCGTTCCTTGCTTAAAAGTCTCCGAATTGTGGTTTCTATCTCTGTGAAAAATGCCATTGACTTTTGATAGGAATTTCATTGAATCTATGATGGCTTTGGGTATTGTGGACATTTAACGACATTAATTCTTCTGATCCACAAACATGATGCATCTTCCCATGTGTTTATGTCTGCTGCAACTCCTTCCTGTATTGTCACCGTACAAATCTGTCACTCCTTGGTTAAATTCATTCCTAAGTATTTTACTCTATCTGAAGAAATTTTGAGCGAGATGGACTGTGAGGGCATTGTGTTAAGTAACATGAGTTAGAGAATGACAAATGCTGAATGATACCATTCATATGTGGAATTTTTTTTTAAAGAAAACCGAAAACTCTTAAAACAGTGGAAGGGTGGTTGCCAGGGGCCGGGGAATGGGGCGACTGGGGAGAGGCTGTTCAATCGCTGCACAAACTGGCAGCTGGCGGTTCAGTAAGTCCTGGAGGATCACTACTGCACAGCACCGTGATCTCAGTCAAAGCTTCAAATTTAATTGTTCTCAACACACACACACACACACACACACAACAAAGCCACGATACTTTTGTGATATGATAGAGGTGTTAGCAAAGGCTACGGTGGCAATCCTATTGCAATATATAAATGTATGAAACCGACATGGCGTATACCTTAAACTTACACAATGTTATATGTCAATTGTATTTCAATTTTTTTTAAAAGCCTATGAAAACAGCCCTTTGGAAAAATGGTGCCATAATATCAAAACTCTAAGATTGTTCAAGCTGCCTTTTAGAAGGCAAACAGCATAGCAGGAGGACTTTGTGGGTCTGGAACAGCTCAGCCAGTGAGTCAGCCCAGCAGAAGGCAGCCCCTGAGAGTCCTCCTGCGGCCTGGGCCACTGCTGGGGCCACACCAGCTGGCATGGCCGTCCCACAGGGACTTTTTAATTCTTACTCCTAAGTTACTAAGTATCTAAAGAAGGATCTAGAGCAGCAATCATCTAATGTGCTCCAGGGACCCATGGAGGTTCCCTGGACCCACTGACAGGGTCTGTGAGATCAATACTTTTCTTAATGATACTAAAATATTATTTGCTTTTTTTCCACTCTCATTCTCTTTCCGGTGTACACGAAAGTTTTCCAGAGACTACATAATGCAAAACTGCGAGGAAATGAATGCAGAAGCCCAGATGGGGACCCAGCTGTCTCTCTTCAGACGGACCTTGCTTAAATCAGGATGCCCTGTTCCTCAGCGACCTTCCATGCTCACCCTGTCCTCAAGTCAGGCTGGACAAGTCACTGCTTTGGGCCCAGGGACCGCTGCATCCCACCTCCGCGCTCCTCCTCTGCTATTCTTCTGTAAAGAGCACCTGCCTCCTGTCCACCAGACAGGCGTCCTGCTCAACCTTCAAAGCTCAAGTCCCTACACTCCACCCCTTGAAACCTGCTAATCTCCATCATTCCTAAAGTGCCTTCTGAAAATTTTATAAGGGAGAGGTTAAAATAATGTTCTAGTACCACCGAATCCTGAATAAATTCTTTTTTTAAAAAAAGCTAACAAAAAGATTTTGTTTCTCAATTTCAGATTTCAGCTCCCTTGAGATGATTTTGTGTTGCTGAAAGCCACTTTATTCTTGAAGTTTTTGTCATGTTTATGTTATATACTTACAGCAATCCATATACTCCTGGAAGAAATTTTACACAAGGAGATAAATGCTAAGACATAATATTGAATAACTACTTGAATCGGCCCTGTTGCCTCCACTGCGAGCCCCAGTCGGAGTGTGGAAGCAGCCGGCACGAGGTCCAAGAACAGCTCAGCGGAAGAGCCAGAAATAAAATGATCCCTTCCCCACCCTGACTTCTCTGCTAAAACATATTTTACATAAATAACTTATTACATAGTGTTTATAATTCTGTCGGAAATCAGTAGTCACAACTGTAATACTCTCATCTTTTTTGCAGTTTCTAACTTCCAAATAAAGATAAGACGGATATTTTCCGACAGTTCAGGCAGGTTATATTTTTCTTCAAATACCCTTAGCTAAAGATAACCAACCCATGTGACTAAAATTGACCTCCATGTCCTTGATGAGGTGTTGAATTGTCTTTTAAAAATGCCTCAAAGTACTTCTCAATTACCCTCTGACTGACTGACAAGTTGAAGGCCAGTGAAACCGGAAGGCTTCCTTGCGTATGTATGCAAGACGTGTGATATTCTATCATTTTAATTTGACTTTGGGATGTGCACAACCTGTTCAAGGACTGTATGTGTACGTATGGCTATTAAATAAGCTACATTTACTATGATATTGTTTAAAACATCCATGACAGAATAACAAATATCCTGGATGTTTCAAAGCAAAGTCAAGAATAACGGCTGCCCTTCCTTTCTGAGAAGTATCAACACTGGGAATGAATTCAGTGTAGTTAATAGGAATATAAAAATTCTCATCCATCAGACAACAGCACAAGAGAACAGAATGTATGTGCCAGCCTGGAATAAGAAGCAATGTTCATCACACCGGTTGATAGGTGTGGTTATTTTAATAAGCCATGGACCAATGTCTGTATTTAATGAACGTTGATGGAAACTCCCTTCGCAGTAATAACAGTGCCTTCGATAGCACATTATGGTTTACAGAGCACTTCCCAGTGTGCAAGCATGACAGTGGAGAGAGCTAGTTCTCTCCACTCTCCCCACACTGGCTGCCACAGCCTGTGCCTGCCCTTTCACAGGCTCGGTTCCTCCCTCCGTGAGGGCAGAGAAGCTCTCGTGCCTCAGGGTCTCGCGGGGAGTGAATGGGACTTCGCAGAACTATAGGAGCTTGTATTCAGTACTTAGTCCTGAATTCTCACACCACCCTGAAGGAGGTTAGATAAGGAAACTGAGTCTTAGAAAGTTTCAACGATGTTGCCAAAGCTATGAAATTCCCACACAGAAAAGACAATCAGCATTTTCTGTTTCTTCTTTGAATACTTCCTCCAGTGCTTACGGCATTCACATTAAGTAACATCTTAGATTCGGCACCATGTTTCTCCGCACCATTCGGGATGAGAAACAGCATACATAGACAAGGAGAACCGGCTCCCAAAACTCTGCCTAGAAGGCAGCCAACAGCAGGGGAAACGGCATTGGGGCTTGGAGACTGTCTTCTGGTCCCCGGGTGCACTCACCAGAGTTGTGTGCCCAGCAAGCCTTTCTGCTCCCTTTTGTTTGCTTTTGTTTCTCTTGGTAAAATAAGTGAAACTGCCTTACTTTCAGAATTATAGTGAGCTTCAAATGAGATTATTCACTCAGCAATTCTGATAGTATCTATTGAGTGTGCACATCTGCGTAGAAAAGCTTCCAATGGGTGGCACCTGAAATTTATCCTCAGCATCTAAGACTCATGGGGCTGGACACACCCCCACCCACACCCAAACATGCTCATGGGTGAGAGTAAACGTTGGAATTAGCGGCCATATGTATTAATGCTATCTACATACTGTGTACTATATTTTTCATTCTCTGTCCTTACTTGCTGTTCTTCCACTAGGTAACAGTTATGAGAACATAAACATATCTATGCTCCAGAATTACTGGATACTTCTGTGCCCACTCTAATTTTCATTGCCAGGAATGCAGTGGGCAAGATGGACAAGGTCTCTCTCCAGTAGGGCTAGCATTCAACCAGTGCCAGTCAGAGAAGAAAGTAATACCAAGATGGCAGATAAGGAATTTCAGATGAAGATTAATTGCTGTGATGAGTCTAGTGCCTGATCTTGCTTCTTCAGGTTCAGTGGTCAGGGTAGGCCCTTTGAAAAACTGATTTCAGAATGAAGAGTTAGCCATGCAAGAATCTAGGGAGACAGTTCCAGATGGAGGGAATGGATAATGCTAATGCCCAAAGAAAAGAATCAGCTTGTCACCCTCAAGGGGACATCAGAAAGGCCACTGTGGTCAGATGAGCCATGAGAGAGGAGCTCCTGGAAGCAAGTAAGCCCCCACCACGCAGGATCTGGTGGGCCACTGGTGTTAGGAACTGCATTTTGCCGCATGGAAAGACACCATCCACGGGGACTTAATCTAATAGGGGTTTGTTTTCCGCACAACAGAACAGCCTCCAGGAGAGGACCATGACTCTGCAGAACCTCCGCAGAACCTCGAATTCCCACCTGCCTCTGATCTTTCTGCTCTGCCACCTTTAGCATAAGGCTTTTACGCCTTTGGTTGCCTCATGCTTGCAATATGATTGCTCTGCCTTCTGCCTGAATTAAAGGTTGTATAAATAATGAATAATAAACAGGAGGAAAGACAATCCTCATATCCAGAATGCAAAATTTCCCCATATGTTCCCTAACAAACTTCCACTTGCATTTCAATAACCAGAACTGTGTCACTTAGCCATCCCTAGAGGCAGGGGAAGCTGGGGGACATGGTTTTTTTTCAAGCTACATTCCTTAAATAAACTACAGTATTTTCTTCAGTAGGAATATTCATTAGATAGGTGCTCCACAGTGTAATGAGAAGTTTGGAATCTATTCTAGATGCGAAGGTATTTGTGGGTTGGTGGATGAATCAGGAGTTTTGCTTTGAACTTGTAAAACCAGACACGGCTGTCACATAAGTGTCCCCATCACTGCACGCCCAGAACAAGTCTCGGGCAAAGATACAGTCCTCTCAGGCCTCCGGGAAGCCCAGTGGTGTCTGGGGCCACTAGGGACCTTCAATAGTTTGGCTTCTTCCTCAGAAAACTTCTTTTATCCCAGGGATCCCTTACAATGCCATGTCATTAAAAAGAAGATGCTACCATTAGTAACATGAAACTTTATGTACCGCTGGGGGGAAATTGCAGCCAAATTAACAGTAATACAATGTTTTCTTACATAGAATTTTTATTTTATACTTCTTAGAAAAAGTTCTTTTAAGACCTGACTTTTTGACCATACAGCACGATTGCACATAGATTAAAAAATATTCACAAACTTAATTGGTTAGGTATTCTTAAAGCTTCTTTGGGTTCAGAATTCAAGTTGGTGTCTGTAAATTTTCTCGCTCTGCTCCTCCACGTCTGCTGATCATGCAGTATCTCTTAAAAGAGTGTACCGCTATAGACTTCAGGATTTTCTTTGAAGCTCCTGATACGTGTCTGCGAGTTTTGATGAGTGTAAGACAAAGATGACGATATCATTACTGCCACCTAGCCACCAGCTATCCTATCACTGATGATACTCAAATGTGAGGGGGAAGTCCGAAAACAATGTATGATGTGTGCATTTCCATATGCACCGTGCTGCAGAGTCGGCAACACCGTGTTAGACATCCAGGTACAGAGGTCAAGGAGGCCGTGGTGTGATGTGAGTCTGAAGCGTAGGGGAGAGGCAGGGATAGGGAAATGGGTTGCAGACCTGGCATCCGCAAACGTTTGGATGATAGTCATACCCACAGGCCTGCACCTGACCACTGAAGCAAAATCTAGACAGAGAAGAAGGCTGATGTTGAGTCTTAGGTTACTCAAAGTTCAGAAATCTAGAACAGGAGCCAACCAACATGACAGTTAGCAGCCAAGGTAGCTCCAGCACCGGGTGTTAAGGCAGTTATGTGGCATCCCTGAAACTAAGGAGGAAGGGGACTGTGAGGTAGGTCAAGTAGGATGGGAGTAGAAGGGTGACCACTGGACTGAACAGCATGGAGGTCATGAGCAAACTTAACAAAAGAACTTTCCATGGTCGGGGCTAGCCTCTGCGTGTCCACCTGGATGATACCCAAATGGCTTGGACTAGGTTGAGGAGTGAGAGGAGGTGAGGTGTTCAGCCTCTTTGGGCAGCTGTATTGTCAGAGGCACAGCCAAACGAGGCAGTGGGGTGTCCTTTTCGAAAGGCATTAGACATGTTTGAACTCTAACTCAGCAAGACGAGAGAGCTGGCTCAGGAGAGGTCAACTGTAATTGCAAAGTGCTTGAGAAGGTGAAAGAAAGATATGTGATCCAGGGCACAAGAGCAAAGGGTCGGCTTTGGACAGAATCACCATCCACCGCCACAGAAAGATGGCGGAGAGAGTGGGCACAGAGGCGACCCTGCGGGAACTCTGTCCAAGTTTCCAGGCTTCACAGCGCTGTCCTTCTCAATTTTAACAAATCCCCGCTATCCTCAGACCCCTGGTCGGTCCCACTTGGGGTTCGGTCTTATTTCCGCATTTAACTAGTCACTCCACATGTGAGCTGGGCGAGGACAACTGGCAGCCGGTCCCCTGACCCCGTACCTCAGCCCCCAGGCGGCCCTCTGCCCCACCGCTGTCACCACCTAACCGGCAGGGCCCACGGAGTAGCCAGCCTCCTGCTGGGTGTTTTTCCACTTCCTCCCCTGCGCTTGCCAGCCTGACACCCACCTCTTCTAACCGCAAACACCCCGCCCTAGCGAAGCCTTCCAACGTGGCGCTGCTGAGCGCGCAGACTCAGTACCCGGGGCGTGCACGGACCACAGGAGCAAGCCGAGCGCAGTGACGTCAACGCGCAGTCGCGCGCGGTCTAGGCCGCGCCACGTAGGCGCGCAGCGGCCGCGCCCCCTCCCGACGGCCCCGGCCCGCCCGCCAGCGCGCGATCCCGCCAGCCCACGCGCGCTCCTGCCTGGCCGTCTGGCGCTCACACTCGCGCGCACATCCCTCCGGGCCCGCGAGGCCGCCGCCGCCGCCGCTGCCGTCCAGTCCCCTGCGAAACGCGGTTGCATCATGTCTTCGCCTCCCGAGGGGAAGCTAGAGACGAAAGCTGGACACCCGCCCGCCGGTACTGACTCGTTTCCACTTTCTCTCCTCTAGCGGGTCCCGAGGGCGGGCTCGAACCGGCGGGCGCGGGGCGCCGGGCGGGGAGACCCGGGCTCATTGCCCGGGCGCGAGGCGCTGGAACTTGCCGACCAGCCTGAGACCTGTCCGCTCGTGAGGTTTTCAGTTAAACTGAACCCCGCGTTTGGCGAAACCCATTTCTTTAAAGTATGCGAAACATCGGGAGCCCGTGGCAGTTGCATGCAAATTAGGATGACTTGAATAAGCCCAGTTGCAAAACTTCCAAAAAAAGAAATGGGGGCGGTGAACACTTTCTCAGAATGTACAGATGTTTTGGAAAAACGAGTAGCCAACACAATTAAAAGTCTGTTTTTAACGACAGGGTGGTGATTACTTGCAGGTTGACAGCATACTGACAAAAGAACCAAAAGAGTGGAAATAATTTTTATCATTAATCACACTATATGACTCCCCCCCCCCCCGTTTCTTTCACGTCCAGCTTTTTCTCAAAAGTGGAGGGGTTTTTGTGTGTGTGTGTTTGGGGTTCTGTTTTTACCCCCCAGATTCTAAATTCTGAGCCAAGGAAGTTTAAATCCAGGAAAGAGTCGCCTTTCTTAGAAAATCTGACTCTTGAGTAGCCCTATGTCCATTCCACCTCCTCCCCTTTCTGAGAACAGTTCCTGTGGGCGCCTTTGCTCTGTTCCAGCTGGCCGGCTTCCTTTCTGCTCACCTTTGGAATGACAGTGATAACGTGTGGAAAGGACACTGGGTGAGAGCTGAAGATACCTGGGTCCCAGAAGCCAGGTCACTTGAACGTGGGGGATCTCTGAGGGTCTTAATCGTACACATTAGCGTCGTAAATTCAGTCTTCTAATGACAGAAGCCATCGTGGAACCTGGCTGCTTTGTGTGGCACAGTTGTGCCACGTTCTCCATATGGGAGAGGTTCCCGTAATCTCCGTCTGCTGCCCCCACAACGGGGCACTCGTTCTCTGCTCCAGCGGGGTGAACAGTGCTGCTCTGGGAATGTGGTGGATTCCAAAGTAGTATTTTTCACTAGTGAAAGATCGCTTAACAAGAAAACTAACCTGGACTAGGGAAGAAAAATGGCTGATGCCTGTGGACTTAGGAGGCATGGGATTTTAGAAAATACTTCTGCTGTAGTAGAAAATAGATTTTGTGGGCCCGTGTGTTGTGTTAGTTTTAAAAAAGCACCTCAAAGAGATTTCCTGTAAAGATAACCTGACCTTTAATTCCTACCTCCATGGGCCCTGTCCAGCTGCCTGACGACCTGGGCAGCACTGCGGGAAGGAACACCTTTCTTTACGCTCCCCTGTCCCAGGGAAATGAGTGGCAGGCAGTAAAGCGTATATGTAGGGGTGATACCAAATCAAAGTAGTAGTAACTAAATTGCATATGGAGACAAACCTTAATGGAGATTGTTAAGAACACAGACAGGAACTGGGCATTTTACGTCCCTGGGAGAAAGTCCATGAGGGACTTGGGTTTTCTTTGAATTGCAAACAGCTGGCCTGTGAATTACAAATTAAATAGCTTATTGATGTGAGAGGAAAGAGGAATGAACTTATTTGTGCTGGTTGTAGCAGTGAACTTGGGTTCTAAGTTTTGAGACCCAGCACTTCTCTTAGTTTTCCTGATCTGTGAAATGGGAGGTTTGGGCCAGATGATCTGGGAGAGTCGCGGAGCAGGGCTACCTTTGCCACTGTGACCCTCACTGGAGCTCCATCCCTTCCACTCATCAGGATCTGAGTCCAAGGACACTGAATCCCACAGACACACTCTAAAGTGACTTCAAGGCAGGTCCTTTAGCCCATGGAGTCCCAGTCTGCTTAAGGAGCTGTCACTGTCATCCCCCATTTTCCAAGGCCGGTCATACTTGGCCGGTGTTGGAGGTGGAACCTGGCATCCTGGCCCAGAGGCACAGGTTAGAAAAGGCCATTGGTCAGCTGCAGTATTTTGCCCCAGATCCATTTTCCCCTGTGGAACAGAGGCCCCTGTGGGAAAGCTTGTCTTGACAAAGAGCAAAGGGTATTAGGGCATTCTTATTTACTTTGGCATGGCCAGAGAGTAGGCAGTTCTGCAGAGTTGATGTTTAAAAAAATAATAAAGGCAACCCACTATAATAAAGGATAATCATCAAGGATAGCCAAGAACACAGTTCATAAATCAAAATTACAGCCTTGAAAAACTTTGGGTACACCTTCATTAAGTGCTTACATTGGATGACAGACTTGTGCTTAAATCCTCAGTCGGAAACAATAAAATTCTCTTTCATGACTATCTTCAGTTCTTTTGTGTTTTCTCGTTACTGCTGTCTGAACCAGCTATCCTCCTGTGCATGCCCACATCATCACACTCACCTCCACCTGTCTGTCTCCTCTTCTGGCTTCCGAGGTTGGGTCTTACCACTGTCATCATCCCCAGGGGCTGGCACAAAGTACTCAATATGTGGCTCCTGAGTGAGTTTCCTTAGAGCCTCTTAGCAGCTCTCACTTCCCCATAGGTTGTGGAGCCTGCAGTGTTCTCTGCTTCTGGGCTGACTCCACTGTGCAGTTCAGGCAGCACTGTAATAGTGAAGATAGTAACTAACGTTTGCTGAGGGTATAGGAAGGAAAAATCATTTTCCCCCTACCTGTATAGGTTCTTGACTGAGACAACCCTCCCCAAACTCCAAAGTAAAGACAGAATAATAAGAGGGGGAAAAAGAAGTTTAGTAACAGGAATACTTCCTCTATCCAAGGGAGAGACCAGAAGAACAGTTCACTCCCTGAAATGGCCCAAGCCACCACCTTAAATACTTCGACTGAAGACAAGAGAATAACACTGGGAGGTGGCGAGGCAGTCATGGGAGGGTTCCAGGAAAAGCCAGGTGAACCAGGGTAAGGTTGTTGTGCAGATTTAAGGTTCTCTTGTGATTTAGTCCTCCTTCCCTTTCTAGTACTGAGAAGGAGACACTTGCAAATGGGAGATTTCCATTATAAATGTAAATGTTCCTTACCAAAGTGTAGCTCCCCAGTTTTCTGAGCTTTTCCTTGTCTGCTGTTTCTTAATCAGCTCAAAATAACCTTTAGGCCAAAAAGGCATATTTAGGGGGTGGCATATTCTGCTCCCGTTCACTGGCACTGCCCTAAGCCCTTTCCCTCACTCAGTTAGCAGTCACCTGGCAGTTGGCATAAAGAGAACAAGTCTGTTTTAAAAACTGACCAAACCATTCAGAGTGTCTCCGTTCGGAGCCAGTAACTTCAGAGGGAGCGGCCTGTAGGTCCTTTGCCTCCTGGAACCTCAGCAACCCTTCCTGACAAGGGGCTCCATCCCTCGCCGTGCGTCTCCCCCCTCGGTGTGAGATTAACGAGGCTGTGCACAGAGGCTTCTGCAGACTGTGGAGGAAACGTGCTGTGCAAACACGGAGCACGTTACTGATGAGTGGGGACGGCATGCCGCACCACATCCTGGCCCTGTGCTCTCAGCCAGTCCGGTCCTCTGTAAAAGTAATCAAGTCTGAGTGATTTCAGACCTCTCCACTGCCGTCGACTACAAAATATCTGTGGAGAAACAAGGTGAGACTGCTTGTTCTGTGAGTTACTGCAAGTACAGATTAGCGAAGGTAGAATTAGTGAGGGTCTGTCCCATCGAATCGTGCCAGGATGCCTCAGTAGAAGGAGGATGCAGCTATAAGGCGCACGATTACTCATTTCTGCCGGTCTTCTTGAGTTGGTGGCGGTGATGTGGCTAACATCTCTTTGTTAAATGCATTTTGCTGGCCCTGGTCTCCTCCACTTCCCGGGGAAGCCAAAGCCCTATGTCAGTAAAGTTCTCATAAATCCAGTAGGTGATAGTGTTGAGTGTTAATAGTTTTATGTATGGTTGAATCATCTGCACTAACCATCTCTTCTAGAACTGAGTCAAATGGAAATATAAAATTATTTATTGAAAGTCAAAGGAGAAATAAGACTACCTTTTTTAGTAATTTCAAAATAACTCAATTTTTTGTTATATTAGTCAGACTCAAGGATGCATTTAAAACGTTGTGGGTGATAAATCTCCCCAAATTATCTTCTGCAGGAAGGCTTTTATATTCTCTAGGGCACTCTGTTGCTAGAAATGGAAGACTAATTAGTTTTTATTGTAGTAACCCTATCGTCACGGGCTTGCTAAGGATGCCCCGCTGTCTTCAGCCCTCCACGGTCAGTGCCTGAAGATACAGGAAAGAGGTCTGCCTTTGCCGCGGCCATGCCAAGGAAAGAGACCCTTTCGGTCACTCGTTTTTCCCAGAAGCTTCCTGTGGGAGTGCGCGGTGGCGTTTCTCAGGCTGTTGGAGATTTAACCTCTGTTCTCTAGCGCCCGCCCTCTGCGCATGTCCTTTTCCAGACGAGGCCCGTGCACTCTTCCTCGGTTTTGTGAACGCTTTCCCCCTCCCCCCAACTTCAGAAATCTTTGTGTGTATATTGAGAATGTTCACTTTTTTTTATAAAATACTATACATTAGTTACAGTTATATTGTCCTCGCTGTTATAACAAACAACCCAAAATGTCAGTGGCTGAACAAGTCAAGCTTTATTTCTCGGGCGGCACCTCCGGTAAGTCCCGGGGCAGAAGCGCAGGACCCCCGTGCCGCTCGGCTCTGCCGTTTCGATGCCCGGCCTCTGCGGAGCGGACGGCGGGTGGAGAACACGGCGCGGGGGCCTCAGCAGGGTGGTGCGCTGATGACCGCCCTGGTGCGGGTTAGCCGCCCACGGCAGTGGGGAGCCATGTGGGGAGCACTCTACAGGGTGTCACTTACTCCTCCACAGCCCCAGGAGTGCGCAGTGTCACCCACATTCCATATACGAGAAACCGGCAACGAGGAGCCATCGATGCGCCAAGGACTCGAAGACTAAAGGTCTCTCCGAGTTCCAGGTGCCAATCGTTAAAACCCGTTTAATGAGAGCTGATACAAGTTGCGCGTTTGCCACGTGCCAGGTCCCATTGGAGGTGTGGCACGTGTGCCACCTCGTTTAGTCCTCCCCGAGCCCCTGAGGGGCAGGGGAGAGCATCGTCACCCTTCACAGCGGAGGACCCTGTGCACAGAGGCCGTTAGCAGCTCGCCCAGACGCACGCACGCACACAGGCAGAGCTGGGATTTAAACCCGGGAGTCTGGCTCGAGGATCACTGCCTTTAACCGCCGCGTGGCACTTCTGCTAGGAGGAAGCTTGTAAGTCTTTAAATTCAAAGCTCTTGTTTGAAGAACAACCACGACAAAAAATCCAAGATTTTTTTCTAATGTCTCTCATAAAATACTTATATTTTGCAATATTCCACAAAGATTTCTGCAAAGTAATTCTGCCTTTGCATTTTCACAAATGAAGAGTTCTAGTGGCAATGATAAAAACTTAATAAATATGTGCTGTCGTATTTTTTGGCAGGATTGGCATTTAAAATAAATCTGCCTCAGCCTTGAGTTATTATTATTATTGCCACTTTTTATTGCTGTATTAATCACTATACATCCTGTGAGGGATGAATGAAGTTAATTGTTCCTATCAACTAAATTAAAGGAAGTGCTAATGCAAAGCGACTGAGCTTTGACATGTGTACTTACTTCAACAGAGGAGTGGACAGGCCCCTCCGTGTGAGCTTCAGTGACAATAATTTCAAATGTCACCTTGACGTGGCTTTCTTTGTAGTTACTTGCACCGTGCTTTTTACTTTTAGTTTATAGGAAACACCTGTGAGTTACAGTTTTAAAGGTTTATGTCTGCCAAGTTGAAATGATTCGGAGATTATTTTTAAATGGGCAACTGTATTAGTTTTTTCAGGCTCCTATAACAAAATACCACAGACTGGGTAACTTAAGCAACAGAAATTTATTTTCTCAGCAGTTCTGGAGGCTGGAAGTCCAAGATCAAGATGCTGGCAGGTGTGGTTTCTCCTGAGGTCTCTCTCGTGGCTTGCAGACTGCTGCCTTCTCACCGTGTCCTCGTGTGGCCTTGCCTCTGTGCACCGGTGTCCCTGTGTCTTTTCTCCTTCTTATAAGGATACCAACCCGTTGGATTAGGGCCCCACCTAGCTGTCTCTTTTTAACCGGATGGATCACCTCTTTCTAAGGCCCAGTCTCCAAATACATTCGCCTTGGGGTTAGAACTTCAACATATGACTTCGGAGAGACCACAGTTCAGCCCACAATAGCACTCTTAACCAGCTTCTAATGGACATGCGATGGAGTTGGGATACCTGGGGGAGAAAAATAAATTTAAAAAAATATTTAGTGGGACAGTTCTTCCTGCCTCCTCATTTGGGAAAAAAAAAAAATCATTTCAATAGAGTGGTAAATTATCTTAAACCTGCTCCGGAATTTTATTTTCAGTGTCTGTTTCTTAAGGCTTGGCATGCTGTATAACTGGGAAATTTTGATAAGCCACCTGCAAATGATTTTTTGTTTGTTTTCTTTTTTAAATCTGAGCCCAAAGTGAGGGAAGTCCTGAAAGTGAGGAAGCCACAACTAGAGAAGAAACTGAAATGTATAACAGTGTGATCTTTGAGCCCACACAAGGCAGAGAGTGACCTGATAGCCCTTCCTTTTCTTAGGAAGACACCAGTCATACTGTTGTATATCAGGGCCCACCCCAACAGCCTCACTTAACCCAAGACCCCTGCGGAAAGTGGGGTGCTCAGAGGCCAAGCACATGGAGAAAGGGTGGGGGAAAGAACTGGGGCCAGTGGGACGGCGGGAAAGCTGTTCTGGCTCAGCCCGTGTTCCGGATGGAGAAAGGGTGTCCTTGAGGGTCTGTGAATGCAGGCCTGCCTTGGGCTGTGGGTTCAAGTTCACACTGTCTAGCAGTTCCTGAGGAATCTGACTAGAAAGGGTTCCCAGGCGCCCATACTCCTGGTCGCACGGAGCACCTACAGCATCTCTCCAAAAGGGTGCCACCTGCATGCCAAGCCCCAGAGGATCCCCACAGACAAAGCCCCGCTGAAAACAAACCCCAATCCACAGTCACTCCACCAAGAGTCAGCAGACAAAAACAGACAGTGCATGAGACTCCCAGGGACCTCAGATAATAAAATAATTGGATAGACACCTGTAAGACAAGTATGTCTCCAATGATTAAATGTATAAAAGAAGTAAAAACACGAGAAATGAATAAAACCCTGCTTTGCCTTTTTCTAATGGTTACCACCAGGCACTACTGGCCATGAAGCAAGCATCGTGGGCCTCCTGAAGTCACAGGCCGGCAAACCCTCCCAGGGAAATTGAAAACTAAGAACCTCGAAGTGTGGGAGCCTAGGGGGTATTTCACATTCTTTTTCCTGTTCTTCGGGACCCTAAAGAAACTTGTTCTGGACTTCCCGAATTCAGGAGGGTCCAAGCAATTCCAAAATGCGAGAGGCCGTGGTCTGACGAGTTATCTGTGTTGTGTGACGGGCACTGAGCTGTCACAGCGCCGGGAGTGGCTGTCCTGAGGAGGGAGGGCGAGACCTGGTGAGCCTGGGGGCCCTTGAGTGCCGCCGACAGGGCTCTGCTTTCTGCAAGTGCTCACCTGTGCAGGACTGCCAACACCTCTGTCTCAGCCCATCCGGGCTGCTGTAACAGACCGCCGCAGACTGGTGGCTTGTAAACAATCGTTCAGGCTGGGAGTCCAACCAAGATCAGGGTGCCGGCAGATTTGATGAGGGTTCCTTTCCTGGTTCTTAGACAACTGTCTTTTCTGGGTCCTCACATGGCGGAAGGGGCAAGGAAGCTCTCTGGAATCTCCTTATAAGGGCTCTAATCGACTTTGAGGGCTCCATCCCCAAGACCTCATCACTTCCCAAAGGCCCCACCTCTAAACACCATCACACTGGGGGCTAGGGTTTCAGCAGCCTCTCTTCTCATTTAAACTTCTAGATCTTAGAGTGCTGCTTCTATCCCCTTTTGCAGATGAAACGGTGAGGCTTTGAGGGGCTGAGTCTATGACCGTATCGCTGAGGACGTGGAGGAGTTTGCCGATCCCAAAGCAGGTGCTAGTGACCACATAAGGCTGGCTTTTGGGTATAGGGCCAGCATTTTCAAACTCTATTCTGTGGGATACTCTAGTCCTCAAGGAGGAGAACCTGAATTCCTGGGATGGGAGGGGGGATAAAAGTTCGGTGGTCACACACATTTAGGGAAGGTAGCGTACTCTGTGCACTTCATAAGACTTCCTAATGCACACTGAAGAGTGAGAAAACCTGGCTTGAAGAAGCCCCTTCGATTTTGTTCACCCTAGCATTTCCCACACTTAATAGATCCCAGAGTCCACTTTTTTTCTTGCAAAACAATCTTAATATGTTAGCCATTAAGGAAATAGAAATCAAACTACAATAAGATACCACTTCAGACTCTCTAGGTTGGCTATAATTTAAAAGATAGGGAGTAACAAGTGTGGGTGAGCATGTGAAGAAACTGGAACCCCCAGACTGGTTGGAATAGAAAATGGTGCCATGGCTTTGGGGTCCCTCAAAATGGTGAATAGAGAGTAACTGTGTGACCCAGCTGTGCTACTACTAGGTATGCACCCAAGAAAATGAAGGTTTCTGTTCACATGCACACAGAAACTTGTACACAAGTTGTCCATGGCTGCATTATTTGTAACAACCAAAGTGTAGGAATAACCAAAAGGTTCGTCAACAGACGAATGGGTGAATTAAATGTGGTTCTCCGTGCAATGGAATATTATTCAGCTATGAAAAAGGAGGGAAATACTGACACTTGTCACAACAAGGATAAACCTTGAAAGCATTGTGCTACGTGAAAGGAGCCAGTCACCACGGCCACATATTTTATGATTCCATTTACGTCAAATGTCCAGAACAGGCAACTCCAGATGACTGGTTGCTGGGAAGGAGGGATTAGGGGGTGACCATTTGTGATTTGGGAATTTCCGTGTGGGGTGATGAAAACGTCCTCAAACTGATGGTGGTGGTGGTTGTACAACTCCAAGCACACTCAGAAACCACTGGATTGTACACTCTCGGTGGGTGAATTGTATGTGAATTATATTTAAAGAACTAAATTGACATCTGCCAAGACTCAAATTTCACAGCGCAATTTGGGGATCTCAGCTGCCACCTGAGTAGCATCTGTGACTGGCACAGTAACTGTTGCATGTCACCTGTGCCTGTATCACCTCATCAAAAGCATCACTGGAGATAAATACTGTATGATTTCACTTACATGTGGAATCTAAGAAACAAAAAAAATAAAATGAAAACAGAAACAAACGCATAGAAAACAAAATGAGGGTCGCCAAAGGAGAGAGGGTGGGGGATGGGCTGGAGAGGGAAGGGGATTAAGAAGCACAAACTTCCAGGTAGGAAATAAATCACAGGGATATAAAGCACAGCATAGGGAATAGTGGCAATAATAGTGTAATAACTGTACGGTGACAGGCAGCTGCCAGATTTATCGTGGTGATCACTTTGTGTCAGGTATAGAAATATTGAATCACTATGTTGTACACCTGAAAACAATATAATATTGTATGTCAACTCTAATTGAAAAATAGAAAACAATGCCGGACTATTCAGATTTTAGAATATCGTTGATGTTTGAGAAAATACCACAGGCAGGGGTTCCGTGGGACCTCGTTGCGTTGAGAAGGTGTACAGACCCTAAAGCAAGCAGCCACTCGGTCCCCATGCTGGCACTCAGGCCACACCGCTGCTTCATGAAGTCCTGTGAGACCAAACACCAGCAAGAGCCCCGGGGACTGTCTAAGTGCATCTGGAGTGAAAAGAGCGCCGAGTGCGTAGCACACCGACTCTTCTCCAGCAACGTTAACCTGTCAGTGCCTGTCGGTGCCAGGGCATCTGGACTAACCTTGGCCACAGGGCAACCCAGAACTTTCGAGCTAGTTCCCTGGGGCCTCTGGTAGTTCCATTTCCACACTGATCACCGCTCCCCCATCGTTTTTTTTTTTCTAGTGAAGGCCGGTGGAATGCGAATTGTGCAGAAACACCCGCATGCCGGAGACACCAAAGAAGAGAGAGACAAGGACGAGCAAGAGTGGGAGAGCCCCAGGTGGGAGAGTGCCGCTGAGTCTCGAGCGCGTGTCACAAATAATCGTCACTGAGTTAAACATGAATGTTTGTTCTCTGCTGCGCGCTCTGCTCCTGATAACTTCTGGGCTGGTCGGCCCCTGCTGTGTGCTTTTCCTTTCCTAATCAGTGAGGTGGGGGTCCTGTCCTCAGGCAGGGGAGAAGTGGGGAACTGAGCACACGGCCTCTTTCCTGCCTGAGCACATGCTGCCGTTCCGTGGGCAGCATCCCGGAGACCTTTGAAAAGGCCATGTTCATTGAGTCTTCGAGGTATGCCTGGTGGTCTGCGCAGGCAGGGTAGAGAATTGATGATTTTTAAAATGTTCAAAAACGTTTGGGCTTTCCCAGTTTTTCAACCAAATTGAGAATCGGTGCAGCCACACCCTGGTGTCCTTAAATGACATCTCTGTCCCCAGCCTTCTGGGTCCCAGACACCTCATCTCCCTGCATTCCCCATCTCTGTTTATTAACTGTTTTCCTCAGAGGGTCTAATGTCAGGTTTGGTTCAGGGACCTCGGTACTGATCCATTTCCCCCCAGCTTGTCACGCACAGACACGCACCACTGATGTATCACCTCTCTGAGCCTGTCCGCGTAGAACAGCGTGGACACTGAGCTTTCTGCCGTGCAGCCTGTCCCAGAGGGCATCTCCGTGAGAGGAAGACGGAAAGTGCGGAAAGGGTGTGGAGAGCAGCTAACCTGTATTTTGGTAGATGGGGCACATTATTTCATTTCAGTCCAGTAGTCCTGAATGGGAGCGGGTATTTTCCTGATTTACATGTGGGAAACAAGTCCGGAGAGGTGTGCCTTGCAAGTCAACGGGGCAGGAATTTAAACCCTGACAGGGTCTAGAGCAGGCCAGGCTTCCAACTGAATTGCTCCCGCAAGCTCGTGCCCCCAAAAAACGATGGACAGGTTCCAGTGGCCCCGCGTAGGCACCACATGTCCGATTATGTATGTGCCGCACCTCTGGGTGTTTTCTGTGCATCTTTGGATAGAAAGAGTTACCCTGCAGTCACGTGAGCGGCGGGCAAAATTCAGAGTGAAGTTTCTGAGTGATTCTGGCCCATTTTAAATCATGAGATCAGCAACGTTGAAGGTTCAGCCTAAGTTCTGGTATTAAAAGAAGTGGTTTAAAGAAAATTCTTTCTCACTGGCTACTTTCCCAAAGCTGTGTTTGGAACATAATAGCACCAGTAACTCCTAGAGGGCCATAGTCCTGTATCTGAAGACCTTGGGCCCTACTTTATTTCAGAATTGAGAAATTCTGCTTTTCCGCATGAGTTTAAGTAGAATGAGGTGCAAATAGCTTTTTCCTGTGTAACACAGTGTCAATACAGTGAGAAATGATAATTTACTAGCATTTTTAGAAATAGGGACAGAACAGCCCATTCATTTTCCTTCTATTGATTTTTTTCATGAGGCGAAATGCAGCCTTTATGACAGATGTGCCATTTAAATAAATTTGCCAGAGAATGAACGACTGCGAGAGAAAGCAGCAAGCACCCATGACTCTGGAGTTCAGCACCTCACTCATAGTTAAGGCCCGTTCTCTACAGAACCGAGTACCGCGGAGCGGGCTGACACAGAGCAGGGTCTGCATAAGACACGAGCAAGGGCTCTTTGTCCCCTGCAGCCAAAGGCTGTCATATGTTCCCTGCGGGTGTGTCAGCTCCTGTCCTCCTGCCTTCGGCTTCACTCTGACCACGGAGGGTTGAGCCACTCGACACACCGTGGGCAGATGGGCTCAGCTCCGCGGAGTCCAGCTGTTGACCTATGCTGCCAGCGCAGCTCCTTCCCGCCCCTGCGCCGGGTTGCTGCTCTGTGTGATGGTTTCCCTCCAAGCGCTCCTCACCTTCTCGTGGGCCGATGGAATAATTGCAGTGAGTCATCATCCCTGTATTTTAGAATGCAGCGAGTCTGGCTCTGTTCCAAGTGCCCTGCGCATATTAATGCACTGGGTCTTCATAACCACTCTACTGTCATCCCTGTTCCAGAGTTGGTTATTGATTATTATCCCCATCCCAGATTACTGCTCCCACTTCAGCAGCTCAGGGAGGTCAAGTGATTTTCTAAGCCTGCAGAACGAATGAGTGGCAGAGCCAGCATCGGCGCTGGCGGCTGTGTCCGGAGGCCTCGCTCTCATCCGCGAGGCTGTGCTTACCAGCTGTGCGCCTGTGTTGCGCTGGGCGCTACTGAGGGCTTTACATCAAGTTTAAAGCGCAGCCCACCTATGAGCTGGTGTGACTGTGACCCTGAGAGAGAGGTGAAAAACCAAGGCTCAGAGAGGCTCTCTAGCCCAACGAGACGTGCTAGTCAGTGGTTTGGCCTGGAGTTGGCCCTGCGTCTGTCTTGACTCGGACACCGTGCCTCTCATATGCCACACGGTTCCCTCGGTTTGCCAGAATATTTCTGTGATTAACCTAGACTGTCAATCCGGATCCCCTTATAAAACCCGGCAATTGATTCTGGGGTTGCCCAAACCTTTTCCGCATTCCTCAAACCTATAATCCTACCCGTGCAGCCTCACCGTCAGGAGATGGTCTAATTGTCAGTTTAAAACAAGGTTCAGGTGACCGGAAATACTTCACATGGGGAAAGGCCTTTTTTCTTTTTCTTTTTTTTTTTTTCTTTTTCAGAATTTGTCAAACATTTAAATACTCTCTTGGAAATGCCATGGTGTGTGACTTCAACATCCCCATTACCCTAATCCTAAAGCTTTATATGTTTTTGTGTTTGGATTCAAAGTGTTCTCTGCATATGAAAACAAGCTCACGGTCTCAGGTGCCAATGTCCTTCTTTGCAAAACATTTTACTTTCTTTTCTGAAGCTTTTTAAACTGGCTTTGTGTTTACCATCTCATCTCTGGTGTCTTCCTTCCTCATTAATCTGATCATCAAACCCTGATTACAGGGGAAAGGAAAAACTGGAGCCTTGAAGAGGTTATTATGTGACCAAACGTACCAGAACCACAGCTCTTCCTCGTCGTTATTTTTATTGCAAATTTTTATACTACTCTTAATCCCTTTACTCTTATCACTTTTCAGCAATTTACAAATAGTTTCCTGTTGTCAAATTGTTTTTGAGATGCTACATTTTTCTAAAAGGGCGAGGGGAGGACACAGCAGAAATTTGAAAAGATTGCCCAAGAATTTATGTCCAGCTGACATAGTTACCTGTGGCTCTTCATGTCCAAGAAGAGTGATAGCATTTGCTGTTATTAACTAATGCTCTCGTGAGTGGCTGCTAGTTTCTCTCTCAGAACCAAACCAGTTCAGAAAAGCCGTGATTCTCCTCAAAGCTCTCTGTTGAGTGAGTTGCGTTATGTAAAGGAGAAATTGCAGGCATAGAATGGGCACCAGGAGTCAGTGGGAGCCACGAAAGAAAGCAGTTTAGTGTGGAACATGCACTGAGGTCCTACCACGAGTCCAGCTTGGTACAAGATAGCAAGCAGGATAGGTAGCAGGAGGAATACTCTAGAAGTGGAAGGGGTCTGGTGTGGACTGGGAGTGTGCAGGAAAGCGGTGGAAGTAAGGGGATATCTGGACGGGTAATAAGGACGAGGAGGGGGCAGCCCTTCTCTCTGAGCTCAGCTCCTTACAGCTCTGATTAGGACCATGGCCCTCTCTCACATACCCGGAAAATAAGCATACAATTCAAAACACCAAGCATGTGGGAGAGACCTATAATGGAATACACACAGTAACAGATGACTCTAACTGTAATACAAATGGTTACTATAACCAATTGAAAGGAGGGGAAGAAGAGACCTTAATACAAACGGTTACTGTAACCAGTTGAAAGGAGTGGACGAAAAGACCTAACCTAAGTAACTTTGGAAAACAGTATTTTGGCTGGATACT
>PVJI01003343.1:0-103849 GCA_004026765.1 Micronycteris hirsuta
CCACAGCTACTGGCCATCGATTCTGTCACAGCAATAATTCCCCTCCTTTCTTTCTAATGGAACCCCATTTTTGTTTGTGATAACAAACTGCCAGGCTCTAGGGGATGAATCATGGCTGGTCTGAACCAGTCGTGATGACAGTCTTTTTTGACAGACATCCATCTTCCCAGCCTCTCCTCGATGTTGGAGTGACCACATGACCCAATTCTGGCCTGTGATGTATAGTGAGAAGCTTCTCCTTTTCTAATAGAAGAGGCAGAAGTGGCTGGCAACACATGAAGCAACACGCAAAAATGGAGCAGGTAACATGCTAAGAATGAGGGACAGAAAATATAGAAAGAGCCTCTGTTCTTGATGCATCTCAGAAATTGCTGTAATCACAAAATCTACCCATGTAGGCCTTCTTGTCATGGAATAAAACAATAAGCCTTCATTATTGGGCTTGATGGAAGGAGCAATCAAGAACTCTTCCAAATAAAACAGAGAAGCAAAATTTCTCCCCACCTGATTTTAAAAAATCCCCGCCCCCCGTCAACAACGTTTCTTCATTTGGTGCATGAAAATCCTCTCTGATTGACTGCTACTGAGAAAGGCGGAGCTCTGTGGGTATTCTCCTTAATGACCATTCATTTCCAACTCCATTTGCTCTGGGAAGTGACAAGAAGAACATGGCCATTCTGCCTCAACAAATTCATGATAAGGCAGCACCCATGGCAGTCATCATATGGTATGAGGTGCCTGGATAGGTAGGTAGGTAGGTAGGTAGGTAGGTAGGTAGGTAAGTAGATAGATAGGCAGTAAATAGCCGTGGTAAAGAGGGCCCACAATCCTGGGGCCACGCACATGTCAGGTTGTAATTACCAGAGAGATTCCAGCTTTTGCTCCTGGCAGAGGACCTTGTTTATCTTTGTCATTGGCACCATTGCTTCCATTGCTGGGCCAAAAGCTTATTAGCCACTGGAAGTTGGCAGAGACACACAGACCAGAGCAGCTGACTGTGACATGAAGAACTGATACTCTTGCAGCCTTAAGAGAGTCTCCATTGCAGCTTCCCATGGGCCATATTTGTGATGACCCATCTCTAACAAGGGGCAACTGACTAGACTCAGTCGTCTGTGCCAAGTCCGTCTCCAGCCCAGAAGACAGAAATAATCTGATACTGGACGTGGATGTTTTCTGTCAGTTTTTTTCTTTCAAGCTCAATGTAAGAAAAACCCGCAAGAAAAGCAGCCCCAAGTGACTTTTACCCCTGAGTGGAAACCACCTAGTTTTTGTTCATCTGTGAAAGTTCTGAGAAACCACAGTCTCATGAAAAACATATACTTTTTCTTATGAGTAACAGAGACTTAATTATGTAGAATCTTCTTTAGGAAATTGCAAGCTCATCAAGGGTAGAAGCAAGGTTTTTTTTATTTTAGTGCCGGCCCATGATTCAGTAACCCCTCCTTATAACTTCAGTTTGTGCTGGCTTTTGTCCTTATGCCCTTACCCTGCTCTCTTGCCTCCCTCAACCGCAGCCCTTGGATCTTTTCTTCTCTCAGGGGTTTTATGTCTTTATACATAGAGACTCATTTAGTTTATCTAGGTTTCTCCAGTTTTGCGTCTCCACCCATTCATTACCCTGCAACAAAGGCTGCCCAGCCAAGTAGCCCAAACAGGATTTCTTTTAAAAGTCCAGGGAGGGGGAAGCCTGTGAACATTTTTTATGACTTACAAAGTCTGTACATCATAATGCTGATAAGTTTATTCCCTCACTTAAAAACCTCCTGCATCTCTCTTTGACTGCCAAGTAAGTTCCATCCCCTTCACCTGACATTGAAGGTGCTCTGTGACCAACATCAACCTTTCTTAAAGACTGGGTTTCCCAATACTGGTGATATAGACATCTGGGGTTGGGTAAGCTTTGGTGGCAAGCTGTCCCACGCACTGGAGAATGTTTAGCAGTTTCTCTGGCTTCTACCCACTAGATGCCAGTAGCATCCCCCATTTAGTTGTGAAAACCAAAAATATCTCCAGGCATTGCCAAAAGTCCCTTGGGTAGCAAAATCTCCCTGCATTGAGAAAACACTGCTTTTGAAGCTTTATCACCTGCTACTTCCCGCACGTGGCCTGTGCTGTCTATGTATCCTGCACACTCTGAATGCTCTCACCTTCACACCTGTGCTTACTCTGTCCCTTCGGTCTGGATGCCCTCTGTTTTATCACTCACCCCTCAACCTAAACATTCTATTTGTTTTTTAAGATCAAAGTTGCCGCTCCATAAAATATCACTGGATTTCTTTGTGCTGGAAGTTTTAAGTGTTTTTCCTTTGAATTCTCCATAACATTTTATTGATTCCTCTCATAACTCCATTTCCATTTGACTCCTTGAGCATAGTAACTATTTTGTAGGCACTCAACAAGTGAGCGTTTGCCAAATAAATATATGAATGCATCTATTGTGGTGAACAACCTAGAACATGAGGATAGAAGGTAATGTTCTCTCCCCTTGGAGAAGAGGTCATGGGGTCTCACTTTGGTGTTACCGACAATGTATTTTAATAGACATGATGATTCAATAGATCCTGTCCACTCAAAAGACTTTAAAGAAGCACAAAAGCTGATCTGGATTATTCCCTCCTCACAACACACTCGGTGGGTGCTCTAGACCACTCTCGTTGTCACTGAGTGACAGAAAACTTAGGCTGTTCCCCCTCCTCCAGCGAATGCCCAGAAACCCACAGCCCCAGCTCCATCTGACCACGCTCCCTCCCGCAGCCAGTAGCACTCACACTGAGGCAGCCCGTCTGCCACACTAAGTCCCATCAGCAACAGTATAAAAATTAAGTTTTACTTATATAGGCTTGAATATTTTCTCTAAGTCATTTCTCCCCTCTAGAGACAGGGCAACTAGAAACTCACGATTCCAGGAGGCCCTGCAGTTGTCATGGTGACTGAGCCAATGTGCTTTGGAGAGCGGTCCTAACGACCTACCGACCACCAAAGGAGTCCTTCACTGCATAGTGACCTCAGAGGGAAATTCGTTTCAAGTATTTCTGCACTGCCACCTTGAGTTCACCGGGAATAGTGTGTCCTCCTTCCTCTTGTCGCCGAACAGACAAGCTAGTTGTGTGATTGGCCATTTTCTGTGCCTAATCGACCGGCATTGTGGTAGCCTCAAGAAATAGAAACCTGTCATTATCATAGCGCTTTAGACAGGCTATTCTGGCCACGAGTGACCCTGTCAACGGAAACGTTCGATGTCACATTGCTTGATGGTGTGTCCTGGACATTCCATGTTGCTTTCTTCAAAAGATAAGCTTAGACCTAAATGCTCAGAATAAAATGGAATTACAAAAAGTAGAAAAAAAATTCTTTTAAGAATCTCTACTCCCGTGCAACTAAGTGAGATTCAAACTTTTTTAAAAATTATTTTTATTTATTGAATTTTGGGGGGACAGAGAGAGACACATTGTCTTACTGTTCCACATATTTTTGCATTCATTGGTTGATTCTTGTATGTGCCTCGAACCCGCAACCTTGACGTATCAGGATGACACTCTAACTGAATGCCCAGGGCCAGACTCAAACTTTCAAAAGCAAATATAGGAATAGTGACCAAGGAATATCTGTATGCATATGTGTGTATATATCTATAAAAGATGGACAAAATATGATATTGCTTAATTTCTCTCTGACTTCCAAAACAATTCTATATCGCTGAAGTTAATGCGTTGTCATATCACAGGATGAGATTTTATTTAAATTTCAATAGCATCTTTAAACGGGAAGTCTGCTTAAAAATGTTTCACTGTTTGTAATCCTGGAATAAAGTTATCCTCCTGGGCTTGTGCCTGGTGGCTGGTTTAAAAATCTAGAGAATCTCTTTTTCCCTCCCCTTCTTTTTTTTTTTTGAGCATGGTAGTGTTTTTCTTAATGTCTGTTATATTAATGATTAAAATCAATTAAGTTTATTTTGGAAAGTGATATAAAAGTCACCCGTTTTCTCATTCCAATTAGGTGATTTATTGCCCTCTAGTGGTATGATATGCTAAATAGTGATGTAAAAGCAAAGCAGAATAAATTTGAATACATTCACTCAGTAACGTATTTACTACTCCGTGCCATGCATCATTCTAGGCTCTCCAGATATAGCAGCAAAGAAGATAAGTGAGAGTCCTAACTTCAGGGAGCACACTTTGTAATGGGGAAGACAGAAAATTATAGTTTAAGCAAGAAAACTTCGTGATGCTTGCTCTGCAGAAAATTAAAACAGGGTGATATGGTCAGGAGTGACTGAGCAGCTACTTCAGATTGGGGTGTCTAGAATGGCCCCGCTGAGGAGGTGATATCTGCCCCCTGATCTGAAGGTGAAGACAGCCAGCTGCATGAAGATCAGGAGACAGAGCGTACCAGGCAGAGTCAACAGCTAGAACGAGAATCTTAGGACAGAAATAAGCTTGTATGTTTGAGGAACAGAAAGATGGTCAGTGTGGCTGGGGCCTGGTAGATGGAGAGAATGGTAGGAAATAAAGATTGAAAGACAGGCCATGGCCAGATCACATAGAGTCTTAAAAACGAAAGGAAAGAAAGCTGAAGGACACCAAGCACAGGAGTTACACAATTTAATTCACTTTACAAACTCACTGCGGTTCCTACACGGAGCACAAATTGGAGGTGAGCAAAGGAGGAACCTGGGAGGCCAGGTAGGCAGTTGCTACATTAAACATCCTCGAGAAGAGATGGTGGCTTGCTCCAGTATCGCAGTGGTGCAAATGGGCCAAAATGACATATATGGATACGTTTTAAAGGTAGAATCAGCAGGACTTTTTAGATGGCTTGGAGGTAGATGGTGAGGGAAAGCAAGAACTCAAATGACACCTCAATTTTTAATGCATTAACTGAGTGGGAGGACAGGAACATACCAAGATGAGGAAAGTGGCCTGAGGATTAGATTTGGGAAGCAAATCGGGTTATAGCCTTCAGGGCTTGGGTACAAAACAGCACAACTTTTTAAAGAATGTGTTAGGCAATGATGCCAGGCCTATGAATATACATATTTAGGTTTCAAGCCCTGAAGGCATGAGAGAGCTACAGAGTTTATCAAAGGAATTGGGAAGAATAGCTGCCAGGCTGCAGCCGAGGCAACACGCACAGGCAGGGAGAGTGGCTGGCACCACGGGGCGAGAGCCCAGGGCTTCGAGACCTTCTGTGGGGAGCTCCTCTCCCGACCCTGCTCTGTGTTTTGGGGAGCGACGTAATGTGCCATGAGAGAGTGTTGGGAGAGTCACAGGACACTAGACGTCAAAGAACTGGAAGAAACACTAGTCCACCCCCACCCCACCACACACACAACTTAAAAAAAAATTATGTATTTTTAGAAAGAGGGGAAGAGAGGGAGAGAGGGGGAGAAACATCGATGGGAGAGAGAAACATCGATTGGTTGCCTCCCCGTACGCACCCCGACCTGCAACTTAGGCGTGTGCCCTTCTCAGGAATCAAACCGGTGACCTTACAACGCTCAACCAACTGAGCCACACCAATCAGGGTTTGCTTTTGTTTTTGTTTTTTCTTAAACAAATAAAGGTGTTGACGCTTATAGGCAAAGGGTGGAAGGCACATCAGCATTTGTAGCACTCCGGCAATATACCAGATACCATGTGAAGAACTTCACGTACCTCACCTCATCAACTCTTTGGCCAATCTTACAAAGAATAGTCTATAAATTCCCATTTCCTGACTAAGAAAACTGAGGCCCTGGGAAGCCAATGTCCTTGTAGACAGCTACCAGCAGAGATGAAACTGTCACTGTTGAGTTCCAATGCTCTAGGATCCATGCAATGATGTTGTAAAGAAAATTTTTGAAAATGTGAAGCAGAAAATGAAACTAACATGGGTAACTCTTCTTAGAGTTTAATATTCCATCCTTCCACCCAAATACGTGGGGCAAGCCCATGTGCGGTGTTTGTATGGAGTAGCCAAGCAGATTTTCCTGGCAAGGCGAGAACTAGACTTGGGAATAACCATGGAGGTGATTTAGCTGCGGCTTACTAAGTGCTGTCTATGTTCCAGTGTTTCAAACACACACTCTTGCTCAACCCTCTCAGCAAACTGCTGTTATTATCTCCATTTTACTGATGAACAGAGATGAAGTAATTTCCTCAAGGTCACACCTTTAATGGCTCAGGGGAGAAGTTTGGGTATGGATCCAGATCTGTCTTCCGTCTATGGTTGTGTTACCCTTTTCACAGCTCTTCTCGTGGGTCCCAATGCCACGGCTCCCACAGGCCTGTCCTCACTGGCAGTGCTGGGGATCCAAGGGCACGGGACTACTGCCGAGGCCGTCGTTGGGCACCACTGAGCATCACACCAAGTGTGAGTTCTTATCTAATGTTGTGTCGTGACCCTACAGGGAAAAGGGGAAGAGCACATGTGAGCCCACGTGGGGTCTGTCTGTGGAGCTGGAGTTCTGTGCTGCGGAAACTGTCCTTCTGCAGACAGCGGGCATCCCTGCCGGCTTAGAGGGGACTCCTGGGTTGTCCTGGGGGCAATTGTACCCATTCAGTTAGTGGAGTTGAAGGCTGTGAAACTGATAACAGGCAGTAGGGGGAGGCGTAGGCCTTTTTCGGAACACAAGTCTCTACAGATTGTAAGATAGAGCCTATGGCTCACCTAAGAGCCTGTTGAGATGACCTGGAGGTGCTAGGGTAACTGACTCGTATGCAGGTCTGTCGTTTAGGAATAAAACCAGACAGCACTAGCCCGAGACACCAAGAACTGAGCTCCAGCCTGCGAGTGTTGCAGCCTCTGGGCTCTGCAGTCACGTCGTTGGTTATGTAATGCTGAGATGCTGAGCTGCAGCAGGCGAGAGGAGCGGTGCTGGCACGTATCTGGAGGAGTTAACGTGCAGAACTCCCCAATCTCATAAAATTGGAGGAACGCATTTAATCCTCCTGTGATGTTCAGTCACAAGGATGTTTTTAGCCCCACTATGTGCTCCTCTGTGTGCGGATTTGCGGATCTGAAAATTGTATGTCTGCTCACCCTGGATACCTCTACTGCTTATCCTGACCACCACACTGTTCATTGCATCTGAATGGTGTCCGAGTCCAGTCTTTCCATTGATCCAAGTTTGCTGTTGACATTTGTTCACTTAGTCACCTTGCAGAGGAGAGGCAGAGGTGGGAGTAATGGCATTAGGATTGAAGGGACCCTAACAAAGATGAAGGGACCAAGGTGATATCAGTGTTGGATTAGTCAGACAAGCACCTGTGGTTTGAGACAGCGAAGGGATTGAGATGTGTAACAGGAAGAAACGTGTGTGAAGCATGTCCCTCTCTGGCCCACCAACTTAAAATGCAGCAAAGCTTTTTTCCCTCTTGAGTGTAAACTAGACGTGTCTTGCTGTTGTTTACAACCCAGGCTATAGTTATTGAGCCAGTAGAGGGCGCTCATGCAGCACAGAAGGGACTTCTTGGACGCAGACTCATCGCAACTACTTGAAGAAGGGCTTAAATAACCTTATTGCAGGACATTTGGGGGTGCAGTGGAAAAGAGGCAAAAGCTCAACAAAAACATTGCTAACAAGATTCTATTGGCAAGCGGTGATTACTCCAATATTCAAACGATTAATCAAAATGAATATCATGAATGACAAACTTCTTGGCTATCATCCAGATTACTACGGTACAGAAAAGAATGCCCTTTTCCCTGTTTTAATTGGCCATGCTACATGGGAATCTGTGGATTTATTAAAGCCCTGGATTTACCAATGCTAAGAGGTGTGAAAATTTAAAACAATGCAGGCTCTCAGAAACAATACAAATAGAACTTTTAATTGAAGAAACAGTGAATGTACCTGCCCATTGCCCCTCCCCTCTTTTGAAAGACAATTAATTGTCTACTATTGATCACTAAAGAAGGACACCAAAATAATGTGAAGAGCAGAAATTCCAAAACTGTCCTGGGTGACACATGAAAGATATTTTTACATTGGAGTCGCTCACAAAGTGTTACTGATCAGCTGGCAATGGCCTAGGAAAGAACACACAAAAGGAAGTGAATTGCGAGTAATCCATAGGATCCGTGACTGGCAGTTGCAGCCCTGGAGCCAAAACTGTCCTCATTGCATGACTTACTTCTAGCAACAGGGATTTGCTAGCATGCGAGTGTGTGAATTCAAAAGAACAGGGCCGCGATCGAGCTGGGTTTACTGAGCACGGCCCAATTAACTCAGAAGGGCAATGAAGGTTGTGGCCACCCACTTAGTCACCAGAAAGATTCTGGTAGAAGACGACTAGAAGCCCATTCAGTGGGCTAGTAGAAAGTGCTTTGTTGATTCCTCATACCTCTCAACACAAGAAACTCTCATATTACTGTGTATTTTCAGTAGCGATGAGCTCCTATAAACTCTTGGGGCTAGAACCTGCTTTGCTTTGCAAGTCTGAAAAATATACAACTTTAGGGGTAAGATTTACAAGAAAAGCTCTGGGCTTTTTTATCTCAAATATGGATTGCTCATGCTGATACCTGCTTGTTATGTATGGATGGGAAGGGTGGTGATGATTGAAACATCAAGTAGATCTATTGGTGAGGGTTTTAAAGGTGATACCTGGGGTCCACCAGACGAGTGGGCATTGGGGGACAGTGAGCTATGAGGCACTGGGTGCTATCGTGACACATCCCTTTGACAACATCTGAAACTACTATGTCTCCCAGGATTGCTCAGCGAGCCAATAATAAAAGACAAATCCATCTTTGTTCAAAGGACCAAGACCAAAGAGGTGTAAGCCATTCCATCCTGGCGGGTTGACTATACCGAGCCTTTATCTGTAGTACTAGGTAGTTTTAAGTTATATTGCCTGGTATGGACACACTTTTTTCTGGTTTAAAGTTCAGCCACCCTCAGATTAGTCTACAATTAATGAACTGACAATATATACTCCAATCAATTCTACCCTCAACTGATATATTAGCAGATAACAGAACACATTCTAGAGAATAAAGAAGGTAGGAATGGCCAAGAAATACAATACAAAGTAGTCTTTTCATTTGCATATCCTTCCCGAAGTAGCAGCATGACCGTGGGCTAGAACGGGCAACTGAGGCAATCATTGCACACAGTGAGGCCAGGGATGTGTCAGCTGGCTTCTTGTACAAGGCGAATAAGGGAAGGAAGCACGCGGGGCTGCAGGAGCAGGCCATTAGCTGAGCCGGTTTCCCAGGCGCGGGACCAAAACTGAGGTGCAGGGAGCAATGGATTGGCTCATACCTGCCACTTTGTATGCTTTTTGGGGGACATTTTGTAATCAACTCCCATTAATCTGGGAGGGTTTTGGCACCTTCATCTTATTATCAACATGTGCTGCTGTATCTATTCTGGCTACTACTATTACTACTCCTACCAGGAATAATATTAATAACATGTAGGTAGTGTTTTTTTTAATATGCTTGGCACTATTCTAAGCACTTTTCACATCTCTTTGTATTGAATGTGAGATTAATTGACTGTGGCAAGTCACTAATTTTCATAGAAAATTGCCTCCTTTCCTCAGAGGTAATGGAGCAAATACCTTTAAACATTTTTTGAGAGTAGAAAAGAGGGAGGAAATAAGTTAGGGAGGAATACACGGAGCAGCAGTGAAATAAGGGAAAACTACATGGAGTAGTAGTGAGGTGTTCATGAAGACGCTGTGGTCACATATTACAAAAACATCAACTGAAAGAAGCTTAGGCCAGTTAGGAGATGTACTGACTCATGAAACTAGAAATGGAAGGAGTGTAGCTCAAAGCAACTCAGGAGAGGAAATGAATACCAAGTAGACTCTTTCCTCACATTTCATTTTCTCCCTGAGTGGCAGCGTCACTGTCACTCACCCCTGCCGCAAATCACACTTCTCCTTGGGCTAGACGGGTGGCTTTGGACAGTTCCTGGGCTCCCACCTTCCCAACTGTGCCATTCAGAAAGAAAAGGGTTTCCTGGCCTCAGGTCCAGTTGTGAGAATCCCAGACAAGGAGTGTGATTGGCCCAGGTCAGGTCGTGGGCCCATATGCTAATCCAAACCCCAGAACCAAGAAAACGGAGTGCAAGGACTGGGACCCCTGCCCCACCGTGGACGCACCTAGGTGGCTGGGTGGGGGGGATGGTACGCCGTGAGTAAACGGTCCCCCCACCCCCGGAAAGAGGAGGATGGCATGCCTGGCAGATGTGCATTGCAAAATAACTGAAAGGAAATGCCAGGCAGGAAAAGTTTGTGCCCAGCACCCCTTTCTGCTTTCTTGGCTTCTCTCGCCCTCGGGAATCAGTTCTGAAGCTCCGTGTGCAGCCCACCGCCACCCAAAGACCAGCAAAGGTAGCGCGTTCCTTCGCACTGTCCTTAGTCTCCTTCCTGAAGACCACGTCTTCTCCTAAAAACTTGACTCATGGGATTTTTACTTTGTGAAATGACAGCTAATCAGAGAAAGTAAGATTCCATCTTTTTATTAGTGATCTGTCCACAGGAGAAAGTTTAATGAAGATCATAGGCAGACCTTGTAGCCTTGCATATTAAATCAACCACTTGCACCCACACACCTCTTAACAGGAACAAACTAACCGTGGCCTCTGCTGCTCACCTCAGGGGCCGTGGGACAGCAGTGGGACCTGGAGAGGAATACAGTGGAGTTACTGGCTGGGATTTACACATAGAAACTCTGTGTACGTGTGTGTGAGAGAGAAAGAGAGCATTTCGGGGGATCTGCTGCGAGGGCAGAGCATTTACCTGGAGCAGGACAAGGTTCTGGATCCTGCTGTTCTCCCTTGGGGCCTGTTACACTGTCAGCAGAGAGCGTGGCCTTTAAGTAAAATGCTGGCGGAGCCATTCAGCATGGTCATGGGGTGCTCTAGGAACTCAGCCACATTACTCTGAAGACAAGACCAGAAAGTAAGAGCTCAGGCACTCTTCAGGAGCACCCCACCCTGAGGGGTAGCACACCTCCTTGCTTCAGTGAGAGCAGCAGAAACCGCGGGGTGCCCCGTGAGGTCAGAGCAGGCTTCTGGTAGAGGAAGGGTCGGAGATTTCACTTTTAAATGAAACAGTAAGCAAAAATAAACAAACATACAGGAATGGAGGCAAATACTCCCAAAGTTGAAACAAATGCCATTTACTAAGAACTTGTATGAGTTAGTATTAGAAGATATTTGGAATCCATGAAACCCTAAAAATTATGTCAAGGTTTCTGGGGCTGGGACCTCAACATCAGTATTTTCACCTTTATTTGGATGTAGGGACCAACTTAGTTGGACCGACAGGTGTGAAATATTAAGTGAGGAAGACAGATGTTCATTTACATAAAGGGACACCAGATGTTCACCAGGCATTTCATTCCAAAAGCCATCACTTTCCACTTGCCTTCATCAGTTATTTCACGTCTCTTTCACCAAAGTCACCGAAAGGATATAATGCTCTCAAAAGTGACGGCCCTTTATTTTGAGGGCCCTTCTGAAAAGCTAAACCTTAGCAAAATGAATAGTTCCTTGTCCTCTGCATAGGACTCCCATTTAGCTAACTGAACTACGCGAGGTTTTTTTTTAAAGAACCAGGTGATGTCCTCTGCAGGTGCCTCGTAGCCAACGCGTCTTCCCAAATGACCGGCCTGATCCAGTCAGCTCTCCCACTTTCCCCTGCGCTCAGGGGCTGTGCCCCCGACCCCTCCGCACAGGAAATCGCCGGCAGGGGTCTTCTTTCACACAAGGGGCAGGAAGCGCACAGAGGCCCCAGGGCCAGTGAGCACGCAGTGACGTAGGAACTGGAGCATTGTCCCCCAAGGAAGCCACTCCATCTCTGGTGGACCAGACCACCCCGTGTTAAGGACCGAAGACAGCATCCGATTCTCAGAATGTTCTGTGCAAACATGAAACGAGCAACCTTTTTTTAGTAAGATTAATAGAAAAGCACGTGTCACGTAATGTCTAAATACAAAATTACTGAAATTTCTGTTCACTGCCTTCATTTAGTTTTTTCAGTTGTAGAGCAGACTATACTTTAAAACATCATTTTTCTTGCCATCCCAGATTCAGATCCAGTCTCAGACACGGGCTCTTAAAGTGGGTGCTTAGAATTATTGAACAACCATGTGCTGAACTGTCATGGAAAGGAAGGTGAGAACATGGCTAATCAAGGTCCTCCTTAACCCCGCGGCTTTGCTGGCGACCTGGTGTGTTCAAGGCAGACAGGGGCATTGAAAAGGCTTCTTGCTGGGCTGCAGCACTTCCTGTCCCACTCGGAGGGCTAATCTCAGACTTCTTCATTTCGTGGTCTTCACTTTCTTGCATTATCCGGTAACTTCACTTCCCTGAAACCAGTTCTGCTGTAGACATTCAACAGACACTCCAAGGAATACCCGTTCTTTTAACTAGTTTATACATTGCTTAAATATCTATGTGTGAAATCCTTTCAGACTTTTTCTCTGAGAAAATCCAAATTTTTCATCTTTCTGGCTCTCTGTTTAAAGAAGTTAACTTTGCCGTGATTTTTCATTCTTATTATCTGTTCTCTAGCTTCAAACATACAAAGCTTCCCTGCTGTTATAATTATTTCAAAGAGGCCATATTTTGAAATCTGAATTTTCCAAAATAATATAATTTTTAAATATTTAACATGTAGTGACTAGCTTTCTGAGAACTTGACATAATCTCTCCCTACAGTCTCACAAGGTGTTAGAGCAAAATAAAATCTCTTTCCCCCACCCTTTATTTCAGAAAAGAGACTTTAATACAGTCCTTAAGGGCTTATTGAGTATTGTGGGGATCCTCAGTTTACAACAAAATCTACTTGTAACCATGGATTTAGAGACAAAACATAAAGCCCTTAAATTATACATATTTATATATAAAACATTTTTTAAGTTTCCAAGGTCGAGATAGCAACAAAAGTAGTGTTAATAAACTTTCCAGGAAGGGGGGAGGCAGAGAGAGAGACTGGGAGAGAGGAAAAACAGAATATTACACTGAGTTTTGGGTGGATGTCCTCATGTCCTTTTGCATAGAGGAACTCACAGCAGAACACTACTTGATTTTTAAAAATATATGTTATTGATTGTGCTATTACGGTTGTCCCAATTTTCCCTTTTGCCCCCCTCTACCCGGTATGCCCACTCCCTCCAGCAACCCACCCCCTTATTTCATGTCCATGGGTCATGCATATGGGTTCTTTAGCTGTTCCATTACCCATACTGTTCTTAACCTCCCCCTGTCTATTTTGTACCTACAAACGTGTGCTTCTTAATCCCTGCACCTTTCTCCCCATTCACCTCTTTCCCCCTCCCAAGTGATAACCCTCCAAATGATCTCCGTATCTGATTCTGTAACTGTTCTGTTTGTTTGCTTAGTTTGTTATTTGGATTAATTATTGACAGTTGTGAATTTATTGTCATTTTAGTGTTCATCGTTTGATTCTCTTTTTCTTATATAATTCCCTTTAGCATTTCCTGTAGTAATGGTTTGGTGATGATGAACTCCTTTAGCTTTACCTTATCTGGGAAGTACTTTATCTGCTCTTCCATTCTATATGATAGCTTTGCTGGATAGAGTAATCTTGGCTGTAGGTTCTTGCTTTTCATCACTTTGAATACTTCTTACCAGTCCCTTCTAGCCTGCAAAGTTTCTTTTGAGAAATCAGCTGATGGTTTTATGGGAACTCCTTTGTAGGTAACTCTCTGCTTTACTTTTGCTGTCTTTTGAGATTCTCTCTTTATCTTTAACCTTTGGCATTTTAATTATGATGTGTCTTGGTGTGGTCCTCTCTGTGTCCATCTTGCTTGGGACTCTCTCTGCTTCCTGGACTTGTATGTCTATTTCCTTCACCAAATTAAGAATCTTTTCTTTCATTATTTTTTCAAATAAGTTTTCAACGTCTTATTCTTCCTCTTCTCCTTCTGGTACCCCTATGATTTGCATGTTGGTACTTTTAAAGATGTCCCAGAGGTTTCTAAGTCTATCTTCATTCTTTTGAATTCTTATTTCTTCCTACTGTTCTGATTGAATGCTTTTTCCTTCACTGCGTTTCAAGTTGTTGATTTGGTTCTTGGCTTCATCCACCCCACTGTTGGTTCCCTGTAGATTTTTCTTTATTTCACTTAATGCAACCTTCATTTCTGTCTGGGTCTTTTCATGCTGTTGAAGTACCCAGTGAGTTCCTAGAGCATCCTGATAATCAGTTTTGTGAACTGTGCATCTGATAGGTTGCTTATCTTCATTTTGTTTAGTTCTTTTCCTGAAGTTTTGTTCTATTCTTTCATTTGGGCCATATTTCTTTGTGTCCTCATTTTGGGAGCCTCCCTGTGTTTGTTTCTGTGTATTAAGGAGAGCAGCTTTGGCTCCCCGTTTTAGTAGCGTGGCCTAGTGTAGAAAAGCACACCTATAAGTTCTGCGGGGCAGAGCCTTAGGTAATCGCCCGGGCAGGACAGCCCCGTGTCACCACTCTGGCTGTGTGTGGGGAAGGGTTTGGAGAGGGGACAGTGCTGCTGCCTGGCCTCCAGTTTTTCCCAGGAGGAAGCTGTCTCCAGGCACCCACACTATTGCCAGTCACTTCACCTTCTCCCCATTTGTCACTGGTGCCCTTCCACCTGTTGCCCTGGTGTTGAATCCCTGAAGAGGTGGGTCTGAGTGAGTTCTAAGTTGGTTACAGGCCCTTTAAGAGGATTCTCTTGAGAACCCTGCAGTTTCTTCCACTGCCCCAATTTCTCCCCTCTCGGGCCCCAGTTTTTATAGCCAGAAGTTATGGGGACTTATTTTCCTAGTGCTGGAACCCTGGGCTGGATTTTCTGGTCTCGGCTGGGATCCTTCGTTCCCAGGGTATCCCTCCCGGTATTTATCCAGGACCACCCATCCTCCGCTCTGTGTCACTTGGCGTCTCCATGCCTCTCTGCAGCTCTCTGCGCCTCTCTGCCCCTCCTACCCGTCTGGATGAATGTGGCTTCTTTAAATCCTTGGTTGACAGATTTCTACACAGCTTGATTTTCTGACAATTCTGGGTGATATTTGTTTTGTGGTCTAGTTTTGGTTTTTGCTATAGTTGTGCATGGGGGCAAGGCATGTTTACCTATACCTCCATCCTGGAGCAATACTAGTTTTCTTTAGCTCATCTGCTTTGCAGGGCATGGCTCTTTATAATATGAATAGTGTTAATGATAACAATAACAGCTAACATCTGTGTGTCTGTGTCCCACCAATTCTGGTATGAAACTGTCATTCATTCACTGTTCACATAAATAAAACACATTAATTATGCATTACCATGGTGCTGGATTGTGGAAGTGCAAGGGCAGGAGATAGCTATGCAGACAAATAAGCAAGGCTGTAACAGAGGGAGGCACTGGGCATGACCATGCATTTCCTCCTAACTGGCAACACGTTCTTGCATCTTTAGGCAAAGATAGAACACAGTGGTGAGATTTTTCACTGAGACTCAGAACTTGAAATATGATGGGATGTTGCTTTTATCTGTGTGGTATTAACTTTGGTCGAAAGATGGCAGCAAAGTTCAGCTAGTTCTTCAGAAGCCACTTACAAGCCAGGGGACAAGAGAATGGCTGTTCACATCTTTTAAAGGTCAATGTGTAAGATTATCTTGGCGATTACACATGGACTTTTCTTAAATATCAAAAATATCATAGTTCAATGTAAGCCAAGTAATATTAAAATAACATTAATTAATTCATCAATTTACAAATATAAACATCCATTAATTCCCAAATGTTTGAGAACCTCCTGGGATCTACCATTGTGTGGAAGGGCCGATGTCAACAAAACAGGCACAACTGCAGCTCCAATTGAACATATAGCCCTGGGTGAGACAGACATGAGAAAGATCAGCAGAAATGTATTTATAATTTTCTATAGAATTACCATAGAATGTAAGCTCTGGCATTTTTGTTGGGTTAGCTCCCTGATGGATCTCAATTGCCTGGAGCAGTTCCTGGAAGAGAATAGGTGCTCACTAAAGGGTTGTTGACTGAATAAGGGAGTGTAATTACAAAACTGAGACACATGGACCCAGAGATGAGTCTATGTGAGTATCTAGTAAAGGAACATGACCTGCGTTTGAGGAAATGATGCTTGAGGAGGTGTGAAGGATAAGTAGAAGGTAATGAGGCAGTTGTGTGTGTGTACTGGGGCTGAGGAGCCCCAGCCACACAGAAGACCACAGTAAAGGCCCTGCCATGGTGGTGGTTGCGGGGCAGGGAGCAGACAGAGGGGTGCGGAGCGTGGCTTGATGCAGGAAAGGAAAAGGCAGTCAGTGTGGAATCACACAGAGGGTGAGGGGGTTGTGGTGAGGCACAGAGGAATGAGAAGAGTGGTTTGTAGGGCCTTTGGTGTAAAGAATGAACAGAAGAGGGGAACCGAAGTGGATTTGAGAAGAACTGGTAGGATGCCCTTCATCGCAAGCCCAGAAAAGAGCAGACAGCAGCGCTGACTGTGGAGATGCGGACGGAGGGGAGGGAGCTGTCAAAGTCACCAGATACTCCACAGACAAAACCAGGAGGACCTGGTACTGTGCAGGCTCTAGAGGGTGATGAAGAGAGCAGACCCAAGGCTGGGTTGCAGATTCCTGACTTGTGCAGTGGGAGGTGTGGTTGGTAGGGAATTCTGGAGGAAAGCCAGTTTGGGGGAGGGGAGGAGATTTTGAGTTCTGTCTGGACGTGTTGGGACTTTGAGACATCCTGGTGGAACTGTGAAATACGTAGTTGGATTTAAGGGTGAGAGCTCAGAGAGGTCTGGGGTAGAGATGGGTCTGAAGGTACTGGCATGTAGATGACATCTGAAGGAGAGGGCATGATTGAACTCACTTAGGGAGAGAACGTAGGAGAAAAATTGGGGGCTTAAGACTAGGCTTGAGGAGTTTCCACATTTAGTGGCCAGGTGGAGAAGGGGGGGCCTGCGAACAGGAGTAGCCAGAGAAGAAAGGAGAAAACCCAAAAGGAGTGTCTGTGCCTGATGGACAGAGCTCTCCAGGAGCAGGAAGACACTCGCCTGTGTCCCGAGACAGGTCAGCATCGCCACTCACCACCGCAGTCCTTCCCTTTAGCATGTGCAGTCATTCCCTCACTTACTCGTTTACCAGTGGCTCTTACTAGGCCCAACACAAATGTCTTTGGCTCCTGGTAAAGCCAGGCCCTAGGACGTAATAATGTTAGAGCCAGCAGAATCTTGGGCCAGGGCAAACAGGAGTAAGGAATAACAGCATGGACAACAACTCCAGTTAATTAGTGAAAGAAATTACTGGGGAATTTATTTACAGATCCAAAAGGAGAGACCACTGGACCAAGGGTCAGAAAACCTGTGATCCAATCCCAGTTCCCCCACTGGCTGCCATGCCAGCTCGGGATCTCTGTCACCAGGCTTGATTTCAGTGTTAGCATCATTAAATTTCAGAGAAGAGGATTGTGGGGGAGGAGAGGGAGATGAGACAGGGAAGCTAATACTCACCCTGCATGCCTCACGTGACTCCTGTAAAGATCTCATGAAATCAACTGTGCAAACATGCTTTGGAAAACATAGCGTCAAATATGTTTCTTTGTGGCATAAGGAATGTTTTATTAGTTGTATAAAATAGAACCATATAATTTCTGAATCTGGGGTTTTTCCAGGCATTTATTCCTAAAAAGCTGTGAGAATGCCTTTTTATCCCTTTTCAGCCTGCTGCCAGCTCCTTATTCTTTTCAAACTAAAAATAAAAAAGCAAAACAAACCACATCAACAACAACAACACAAAAACCTTCTAAAATCTGTTACTGATGCAAGGAAAAGATAAACGCAGAATTTTAACAAAATGGATTCCAGACCACCCAGGCTAAAGGATTTCGGGCCAAATACTGAAAACAAAAGGATTACCACTAAATCCTCAAATCTGTTGTAAAAGCCGACAAGGGAGAGGTTTCATCCAACCATTACCTGGAAACCCTGCCAGTGTGTGCCTGCTATTTGGTGACCTCCCTTCAGGAGGGCCTCCTGGTGCCTGCGTTTAAATCAGCCCTCTTCGGGCAGTGGCTGTGGCGCTGGTCCTGGTGTGGCAAAGCCCTTTCTTTGGTGGGGAATTATCCCAAGAGCAGCACCACGCCAGCCAGAATCCTCACTGCCTGGGAACCAGACCCAGGCTCCAGCAGCTCCTAACACAGGATTCAAGCTTTCCTTTTCTAAATATAATCTTGACCTGAGAGGTTAGATATCTCATTCATTTCCTTAAATTCTGCTTTAAAAGTACCTGGAGCCCACACGAAGCAAATCATGAAGCAAATAAATCTTCAGCTTCAGGGCTTTTCAATTGAGGGGCCCCATCTCAGACCCTGTACCTTGTTTTAGCTTAGTAATATGGTATTCTTTTTCTTAAAGAGGTATATTTATATAAACTGGATTCCCAAACTCTCTCAGCTTTGGGCCTCATCTTTCTTCTAATCAAGAGAAATGAATTGAACCCCCTTTCATGTAAGTGTAGGGAGTCCAGCATGCTTCCCCTATTTCTAAAGTTTCTCAGGAGCTGGGCAGAGAGGAGCGATGACCCACTCTGTTACCTCTCAGGCGGAACTTCTCCTCCCGGCCCTCTCAGCCTCATCCCCCCTCCCAGTACTTCTATGAGAACTCAGCCCTCCTCCTTCACGCCCCAGTGCGTACCTTGCACAAGACTGTTGCTCCAGGTAACAGATTTCTACGGCAAGGCCAAGGGCAATTATGGAGCAGCAGGAAAATCTAAATCCAATACCGGACGTGATGTTTCTTCAAGGTCATTCTCTCCTGGTGGAGCTGCCTCTGCAGTCTCAGGGCCTGCTCTCCCATGGAAAGGGATTTCCTCTTCTTGCCGTCTCTAGGTCCCTTGGGGACCACACAGTTCCTCCCTCCGGAGAAGCTGTGGGAAAACTCTGTTACTTTATCACCCAGACCACTTTATCTCTCTCCGTTTTAATCTTCCCTTCCCAGTTCAGGTCTAGGGAGCTTTGCCTTTCCCACCCAGAAACAGCCACTCAGTGGTGAATCTCATGATGACCCTTTAAGACAGGAGTATTGACCCTTCTGTGCCTTCCCTCCTTTTAAATACAAAATGTTCCTTTCCATTATATTCACAGTGGACTTTGTAACAGGGTCCAGTACTTGAGGTCATGCAGTGTAACTCATACTTTCTTGGGTTTGCATTTGTGACTCTTGGATAGCACCCTGGCATTCTGGTAACTTAGTAAAATCGTTCTGCACAAGATGGTCTTTTCACTTTACGTCCCCTCCCTTGCACCCCCCTCCGCTGCCCGCACAACCATCTTTCCCTCTGATAGTGACTCAGAATGTCTCGGTCCAATGCGATGGCAAACTGTTGGCAATTTTAAACCCATCTGGACTTTGGACATGCAGAAAAACTAGCAACAGTGATGTTTCGTGGAAACCCGTTTTTTTGGTCTCCAATGTTCGCTGAGAAAATGGTGGCTTCTAACCAGTCTTGTCAGCTGACGATTGGTTACTTGCCTTCTCAGGCTTTGAGAAGCAGATGAGTGTCGAACCTTCACAAGGTTAGAAACATGACTGTCATATGAAAGTATAGTGAGCACATGCTCAAGACCTACTTATCTCATTAATGGAGGACCAACACAAGTTCGAAGGAAGATAGGAGAAACAGATGTATTTGTAGTTGCTGAAAGAACCCACACTGGAATAAATGACTGAATTACACACACAATTGGTTTATGTCACACAGAGCAATAAAACTTAGACCTTTGGGCTATAATCTTCTTTATGAGGCAAAAATAATTAATGTCTTTTGTGGGCAAGACTCATTTGTATTGCTATCAGATAAGAATCATTGGCATTGCCGTAAGGTTACTACAGCTCAGCATTCGCAAATCAGTAGTAAATAATAAGTTGTGCAAAGGTACAGATCACACCCCTAGAGAACCAGGTAATCCTCAGGTGGGCTCATCGGACATCGCTGCAGCGTGACATAGCAAGGGTAGACAGTCAACCTTTGCCATGTTTCCAAATTCTGAATGTGTCTTTCTTTAACATTAGAAGACAACTGTATTTTCCTCTCAACTTTTCTAGGTATAACAACCATTTAAAAATTCTTTGCTCAACAATGGTGTCTATAGTAAAGCCTGTTTTAGAGAATAATATACGTAACGCAGTTCTGAATTTTAAGCCTTCCCTAAGCCCACAAATATTTATTTAGAATAATCTATGAATGGGTTAAGTGCAAGGTATTTATGTACACACAGGAAATTGAATAGCCATGGCCAAGACGCTGAGCGTGACCGGATACTGGGCTGAGAGCCTTATAATTATGCTTTTGTCAGAGAAACAAGGACAGTAACATTTCCTCTCTGTTTACTTTGACACATCAAACTAAAGTTACAAAAAAACCTTAAGAAGAGTTGGAACAATAGATTCTACTGAGTGGTCCGCATGTTTTTAAACATATTAATGGGAGGAAAGTGTAAAATGTGTTCAACTGCCGGCTGCTCATCTGCTGACAGCCAGTGGATCACTGCAGAGTGTGTGCACAGACCTGAAAGGGCTAATGGGAACGCGGCGCACCTCAGTGGTACCCAGCTGCTTCCCCATGGGCCACCCGCGATGCTGCCCTATGTGATATGGAGACAGGGAAGGTGTGTCCAGTAGTTCCTACTTATCAGCACTACAGGAAGGAGGTTATTCAGAGATAAGGAACCACAGGCAGGCATGAGCTGTGCTGTGGAAGCATTTATGTAACATGTAGCCCAAGTGTCCATCCGCAGCATCCCAGCCTCCGCTCCGGAGTTCTAAATTCCAGCTCTAATCCTGCAGAATTCCCACTGCTCCGCTTTGGCAGAGCCCTCACGGAAATTCTTTCTGCAGCTGTTGGGGAGGCCGGTCGCAATCAGGGGAGAGTAACAATGACAGCACCGAGCTACCGCACATGCAAACATAATTCCACAATCACTGAGGCTAAGGAGGATGAGAAAAATTTGAAATCTACTGATAATCCCCAAACTTACGTGTTGATTAGGCTGCAATTAACCCCATGTTCCAAGAGGGCCACGGATGAGGCCAATAATCAGCAGTATTTCAAGGTTACATTTATTCTCCCTTTGTTTTCCTTGGTTCTTCTTGTTGAGGAACAAACATTATGGGGGGAAAATGCCCAATTATCTGGTTGGTGGTGGGGAGTGGGGGTGGGGGAGTAAGTATCTCTGAGTTTTACAAAATTGCATAATGTGTCTATGTCTACAATTTGGATTGCACTGCATCACACAGGAAATACTGCTTTTCGTATTTTTTTTATTGTGGTAAAATACACATAACAAAATTTACCACTTAATTGCTTTTAGGTGTACCATTCAGTGGCCTTAGGTGCCTTCACAATGGTGCGCAGCCGTCTCCACCGTCCATTTCCAGAGCTGTTTCGTCTTCCCAAACAGGGGCTCCAACCCACAAACAAGAACTCCCGCTCCCTCCTCCCCCCACCCCGGCGACCACCATCCGTTCTCTGTCTCTATGAATTCAGCTGTTCTGTGTCACTCATATATAGTGGAGTCATACAGTACATGTCCTTTTGTGTCTGGTTTGTTTCATTTAGCGTAATGTTTTCGAGGGTCAACCGTGCTCTGCTTTTAAACAAGGTTACTTTCGATACTTCGTGACTCTCAGAATAAATAGTAGAATCTTGTGCTATGATGTAATAGGCCATAAACTCAAAATCCCCAGTTTTGCCTTACAAAACAGTTGGGCTCTGTCACTTTCTTTTTTAATTAAAATTTTTTAAAATTCTTAACATTTTAAAAACTTACTTAATTTTTTTTAGCTGTTACTTTTTTTCAAAGCCAGATATCGGCTCTGTAAAATATGAATGGGGAAAAAGAACGGTTAAGAATCTTCACCAAGTGATTCATCTTGGCTGCAAGTGTGACTGGCAATTCAGTAATGAAACGAAATCTTCTCCTTGTACCTAGACGGAAAAAACCAATGACAGTGTGTTCCGTTCATTGCTCTTCCCCGTGAGCTCAGAGAGAAGGGACCATGACTGATGCCACTTGTTGGATGATAATGAAATGCAATCGGTGTCCAGCAGACCCCGCAGAAATACTCTAAGGCACAAGAAAAATATGCCTGGATGGTATTCTCTATTTTTCAGACTAAAAAAGCCAATTTCCTCTCCACTTTGTGCCCAGAATGCTGCCTTTTCTAGATAAGGCTCACACATGGATTTCACGTCCAGGGAACCAGTGGATGTATTCACCAGGCAATCAGAGCTTCTTTCATTCTAGACCTCCACTTGCTCACACGGTGCCCCACACGCTGAATGGGGGAGGGGAGGGAATGGACTGAGCGAACAAAGTAATGGCGAAGTAAGATCCAACACGGTCAGGTAGTAACCCCCCACCTAGTTCATCCCAGCTGGACCCCGATCACAGGCAGCAGCTCCCGGGTGTGCCACAAAACAACTGTGACAGAAAAGCAAGCTCTTCCTGAGGATAAGCTTCTCATGAGCACTTCCAGTTGTACCCAAAAAAAAAAAAAAAGCCTCAAATCATGTGAAGCTTAAAACACAGACATGCAAATACACATGCAAGGCCAAAATGAGATGGTGAAGAGAATAAATTAGCGCCAGCTGCAGCCCAATTAAGCAAAGACTTCCACAGGGGAAGCTTACTTATAATTTACCTAACCAAACCCTCTTCCTTTTTTTTTTTTTTTTTTTGCAATTTGTTGTTTCTTAATTTTTCTTATGAAAACGGTGACAAAGAGTAAACAAGAATATTGTTATCACTTCACTCTTCCAATCAAAAGAATGCTTACCCTGTCTGGTGTGGCTCTGTTGGTTGGAGCATCGTCCCCGCAGCCAAGGGATTGCAGGTTCAATTCCCAGTTGGGATGCATGCCTGAGTCACGGGTTTGACACCCCAGCCAGGCATGTGTAATTACGACTCTCGGTCTGGGAGTGTGGGAGGGGTAGCCAGGAAGTGTTTTCTCTCTTGTATTACTGTCTCTCCTTTCCTCTCTCCCTAGAAGCTATGAGAAAATGTCTTTGGGTGAGGATTAGAAACAGAAGCAGAATGTTTTTAAAAGGATATTTTTAGTCAAATATTTACATGTGTAACATTTTAAAATATTTAAAATGTAAAAAATCAAAGTTACACATCCACATAATTAAAAGTCAAAGTTTATGGTGAAAAACAGTAATTCCCAACCCTGCTTACCTCCTCAGAGGCCACAATTTTTAAATCGTTTAGCTATTTCTTCTGGTATTTGTCTGAATTTCTAGATTTATAAAATTTTACTTTATCTGTTGACTTCCTATATGATGAAGATCTTGCTTATCTTTTATCATGATAAAACTACGAACTACCAACCTCCCTCCCAGCAGCCCCACTCCCAATGTAATTATATCGAGGGTGAGGAGTGAGAAGAGGGTGCAGAAAGCCTGAGGTCTGTCCTACTGTGTGGCATATAGATAAGCAAAGAAAAAAAAACAACAGCAAGTTCTCGCACACATAGTGCTTGCTTGGGCCGGGCAGGGTTCAGAGCACATTCCATACTTTAACTCATTTAACCCTCACAGCAATTCTACAAAGTCAGTACTGGGATTATCCCCATTTTACAGATGAGAAAACTAAGGCACAAAGACTTTAAGTAGCTAAGAGATGCTATGTCATTTGGATCACTGAACTAGATTGAAGGTTGTAAACGTGACGGTTCTTTGAAAAGTCAGGAGAAATAGACCGTTGCTAAGGAGATAATGACAATGTCAGTGAGGACAGTGCTGATGACACTGGGCGGCGTGGCAGACCAGGCCAAGGAGGGCACGCAGGGGCTGATGGGGTTTTGTGGGGAGATGATGGATATGCAGTTTGCAGGAGGTCCCTCTTTAAGTAAAAGGGTATAAATGTAGGTAGCAAAATGAATATTTGCAGTGAAAAAAAATCAAAGTGAATTAAATATCTAAAATAGTGACAAATACCAAATATTACAACATCCAGAAAAACAACACAATATATTCGCTAACAGCCTGACATCCTCTCCAGTTCTTTGTTTCCTGTTTTAGCTGCGGGCTCTTTCGTCACCTCTACCTGTATCAACAGTTTTGTAATACTGGTTGCTAAAGAGAGCCTAGAAAGCAAATTCATTCTTTCTTTTACTGTGATTGATAAAAACATGTTTTTAATATTTATGGGTTCAGTAAATATTAAATGCACTTCGTTTCAGTTTTACAAGTTGTTATTGGAAATGTCATGTGAATCTTAGGATGTTGTTCATTTGAGAAAATCTGTAGTCTACAGATCTTTCGCTCTGAGCTGACAATTTGTTTGCGGTTTTACTGTGTTGCAACTGTCTTACCTACTCTTGGAATTGATGACATTCATAAACCAATGACTTGAAAGAGGCCCAAACTGTGGGGACTTCCAGCTCTCTGCCTCTGAGGGCAGAGACCCTGCAGCTCCTGCAGCTCAGTTCCAGGTGACAGCGTCTATTGTTTTTCCAGGAAGCTGGCGGTTCCGGTTTCCTCTCCCAGGCTGAAGACTCACGTGTGTCGAGATGATGGCCCTGTGATCCCAGCCACTCCTGGTACCACTGGCATCAGCATCACGGGGGCAGGAGGCTCAGGCAGTCCCTGGATGTAAAGCCACGCCTTATTCCAGGAAAGGGGCTAGGGCTGGTGGGCAGAAACTATGCCGAATACGACCATGAGAAGGCTTGCTGGATTGTACATGAGCTGAAAGGAAAGTATGCATTTCATCATTCAAATAAAACACCTGAGACATTCCACCAAAATAAAGACAGAAGCCATCATTTGGACAAGTTTCATTATAAAGCCACGGAAAGAACAATGTGGGACTGCTAACTCAAATAGCAGTCAGGAGACATGGGTTTTGCTGCCTGTTCTGGGCGGCAGTGAATAAGCCTTTCCACTCCCAGCCTGCAGTCCTTCACTGTCAATGGGGAAAGTGAGAATGTATCACCAACTTGGTCCCTTTCAGGACCCTGGATTAATCAGACAGGGGATCCCCACTTCTTCTCTGCTAAACCAGATAGGCAATCAGCACAGTGCGAACCCAGTGCTGGCCGTGTTTTCTGTGTGCAACTCGGAGCAGCCAAGGTCAGGCACCAACCTGGGAATTGAAAAGGAGAATCCAAGAGAGGGCACCACAAACCATTCTATAAGAGCAGAATAGTTTCCACTGTCATCCAGGAGTTCTAGAGGTTGTACCAAGTCATGAGACCTTGGTGCCTAAAAAGTTAAATTGAAGAGAGAGAGTATGAAAGAAACTCGGAGCACTGTTTTCTAGCCAAAGGCCTGCAGAGTGTATTTTCAACAATGGAGGTGAAAAGGAATATCATTTCCTGAACAGAGCATCCCACCGCTTTTCTCCTTCTTTTCCTCCTCCCCCTCCCCACCGCCGTGCTTCTAATTACTGTAAACTATAGTGAGGCTTGTCACTTTCTAAATTCTGTTCATGCCAGCATCTTAATTGTGGGCTTTTCTAGTTAAAATCTTAGGAAATAAGCTATTAGGCCACTGCTTCTCCGATCAATGAAAAAATTCTACTTTAATGACTCCAGTGGCGTTGCTAAGTTAGAATGCACACGCCTGAAGCAGTGAAGAATCTTCTCTTCTCAAAAGTTGGTCTCAGGTTTTTAAAAATGAATATGCAGCACTTTTTCTTGTTCAATATATTTTCTTATTTTAAAAATCACTCTTGTTATCTCTGATAATAAAAGTAACACATGTCTGTAATAAAAACTACAAAGTGTATGCCATGAAACACGAAAGGCCTCTATAACCCCAGATATAAACACTGCTTAGTTTATATTCATCCAGGTATTTTTTAGTGGATGATATTACAGATCTGCACAGTATGTATAAATTGAAATAAGAACATACACAACGCTCCTTTCACTTGGCCTTTCCTTTTTTTAAGCATGGCTCTCCATTGTGGACATCGTTGTCTGTCAGCACACGGAGAGCTGCCTCGCTCTCCTCTGACAGCACCGCAGCACCCGTTGTACGGAAGTATCATGATTGTTTAATCGGCTATTGATATGCATTTGGGTGGTTTCCAATATTCCTGAATAAGAACAGTAATGAATAAAATTCTTGTGTAATAATCTGAGTGCACATCTGCAAGTGTTTCTGCAAGAGAAATTCCTGGAAGGGGAATGGCTGGGTCAAGGACAATGCATGTTTTAATTTGAACAGATACTGCCAAACTGTCTTCCAAAAGGATCAAGCCAGTTTACGTCCATCACCACTACTCCATAAATTAGCTGCCTTTCCCACTCATCCTTTCGCTAACATGATGCTCTCCAGCTTTTAAAGCTTTACCGATCTGACAAACAAAGGAAGATGTCTTCTTGTTTAAATTTTTCTCAATTGGACTTATTGTTATATAAAATACAAAGATATTATATAAGGAATCATTAATAATAAGCCCCTAAATAATAAGCAAATAAATAAACAAGTAAAGCAGTAATGAAAAAAATTAGTTCAGTATTTTAAGCTTTCTCTGAGCATCTTAACCTTCTCTAAGTTTAGACACCTAAAGTGATGAATCAGCAAATGGGAGTGTAGGAAACTAAGGGAGCAGGTGACTATTGGGGACAGAATGGGCCACCTCAGCTTCCCAGGCTTAGGAGGGCCCAGAATTGGTGATGTACTGTGAGTCTGCCACCTTCCTAGGTTTTTGCTCTTTTTCCGCTTCCCTATCTCCCTCTATCCCCCAGCTCCCAGAATGCCTCTGTCCCTCATCACCCCTCTCTACTGTCACCCCAGTTAAAATGAGGTCAATGTTTCTATTCTTCAGTCCACATCCTGAATTTACAGGGATTCTGGAGCACTGCCCACACTAATTCCCATGAGTCCACACATGAGGCATAAAACTAGAACTACACCAGAGAGGCAGACTGGGCAGAGTGGCCGGCAGCACCCCTCACCAAGAGCATGAAGGGAAAATATCTCTACTATTCCTTCCTTTGAATTTAAACAGAACCCCAAATTCTATGTTTATTTTTTTCTATCAGTGGACACAGCTGGTCTTTAAAATGTTTGCTGGCTAGAAGGGCAAACGGTCTCCCTCCACAGAACCAGAGCTGCCCACTTCTGGTGGGTGGCAGCATTTGCCTCAGAAATGAAGGTTCCCTTTTGAAGGAACCTCTCTGTTCGTATTCTAGTTTTTTCCCCCTAGTTGAAAGAGAAGCACATAAACAGGATAAAAAAAATTAGAAAGTGTGAGAAGACCAAATGAAAGGTAAGCTTCTCTCTGTCCAGAACTCCAGCCTGGCTACACCTGTTAATAATTTCTGGTCAATGCTTCCAGGAATTTTCTGTGCCTATTCACATCCATTGTTTTTACATAAGTGCAAACATCTTGTGCACACCGTTGTGTACCTTGTCTTCTCCCCTAAGGTGATATGTGGGTTATTCCAAACCTTCCTGTCTGGAGGTACCTCATCCTTCTTCACTGCACAGTATCTTACGGTGGCTCCGCTGCATTGTATTTCACCAATCGGGTGTGATGTACACACACAGCTTTGTGCAATATACTAGTCTATGTGCAGGATCTACTCCAAAAATGGAATTGCTGTGTCCCAGCAGCTTTACTTTTTCAAGTCGGCCAGGTAGTACAAAATCACTTTCCAAAGAAGCGGTGCCATTTCACACTCCGACCAGCACTGTGCAGAGGGGCTCCTCCTCATTCTCTTAAGAGAAGCCCTGTAAGGATTAGCAACCCCCCTACGCTGCACATAACAGAATGGCCTGAGCAAACGGATTTCTAAGTGGACAACCCAAATTACATAAATGTGGACCCTTCAAAGGGGTCAGAACATGTCCACTGATACGAGTCTCACTTTACATGAGGACACCGTTTGTCTCATTTACTCTGAGATCTTTGCGAACCACCCCGATTCGTGCCATTTTATCCATTTTGTCTCGAAGGAGGAGATGGTCCCAACATCACTTAAGTGCTCACGCTGAAACAATTTTCTAGCACATCCTCCTATTCTAAATCTTGAACTTGCCATCCCCCCCACCAAGTCACTGCAGAACCATTTCCCATGACCCTCAAACATCCACTTCTCTGACTGAGCCACTGGTTGTCCAAGGAGAAAGTGACCACTGTCACTGCCATCGATAATAATGCTGCCTTCAGGTTATATAGAACTTCTCCACCAAAGCACTCCCAACATTTTAATCATGTTCTCTCGTTTACCTTCACAGCCTCTTACCGAGGTGGGGAAGGTATTTTGAAACTGGAGATACAAGGAGAAGTCGCCCGGACATCCTCTACAGTAGCCATGAAACAAGATGTGCCGAGGTCCAAGAATAAACACAGGTGGATCAAAGAAACTGGATAAAAGGGCTTGAGAGAAATCCATTAAGCGTTATTTTTTCTTTTAGTCTTTTTGGATTTTTTTGTTTTAATCTTTCAGTCTTTTTAAAGGTTGACCTTTGAAAACAGTGTCGGGGCAGAAGTGGGCTGCTGAGATGCCTGACCGCCTTCCAGTGGGCGGGAGTGAGGCTGGCAGACAGTCGCACGCTCTGGTCTGGCCCACCATAATTCTAGGCATAGCTAGGGGTACAGGGGCGCATACACTTTCAGCCTATGGATAAAGGAATATAGCATTTTGAGGATGGTTACAGAGGGAGAGCAGATGGCAGTGGAAAGGACAAATTTGGCAGTTTTAACCCTGTCACCAGCTGGGCAGGTACATGATTCCAGTGTGTTAAAGTAGGCTCTTTTAGGCATTTTCCGAGGTCAACTTACCTTGTGAATTCTGAAGAATCCTAAGTCAATTCAGGTAGTGAGTGATCACTTGAGCAAGACACCTACAAGTCTGTGAGGGAATATGTGTCTTGGACAGGGTCTCATTTATTCAGGAAGGCCATGTGACAGTGCTCCGGAGGCCTGGCTCTGGATTCCAGAGAGTAGTGGGAAAGCTGGCTGCACTGAGCTCTGCTGCGCAGAGAACTATAGACGTTGCTTGCTCTCTGGAAGGCTTCGCCAGCTCACCGGGATGTCCCAGGGCTGAGCCCAACCATGAAATCCCCAAAGCCCCACTGTGCCACTGAGGCCACTGTTCCCAAGGAGAACCAACGCCTGGCATAGAAACCCCACTGAGTGGGTTCTGAAGTTTTCATGCCGTCCAAGGCTTCCTAGCCTGAAACTACATGACATCTTCAATACCAATCAAATCCTTTTAACTTCCCCATGTCTCCAAGAGGGGCCCAGGGTAGGAAAAGGAAGAAGGGAGGGAGTTAACAGTTATTACACCCCCATTCTGTGCCTTAAGTTGTGCTAGGAGCACATTTAGTATTTGTTCCTCCTTTTTAAGTAATAGCATCATCCTTCCCAGGTTCACATGACCCTTTCCCTCCCACCGAGGGGTGTACATGTGACTCAGAACTGGCCCATCAGCAACCTCACCAAGATCTTTGTTGTGCCTCAGCGAAAAGACTCCCTCCTTCCTCCACCCACTCTTAGTGCTAAGGGTCACGTGAGTCCAGAGCTGCTGAGGACGACTTCTCAGAGTGAGGCCAACGAGAAGTTATCAGAATGGAAAGAGAGAACACAGATTTCCAATGACATCTGTTGAGTGCCTCAATGTTGCTGTGCCTGAAAGCAAAGAAGCTCCCTGGGTTTTTCAGTTGCATGAGCTAATGAACCCCTTGACTATACTGTTTTGATGAATACAGTAAAAAGCTGGAATTTGAACCCAGCTTTGTGTGACTCCAAAGCCAACGCTCTTTTCATTACATAGAACAGCTTCCTGAAAAACAGCTCTTACTGAGCCAGCATTTTCTAAAGGCCCACACTCTCAACCCCAGTTGCACACTCTAGGGTGAATGAAGAACAAGTCCAGTGCTGCCATGGGGCTGAGGACACTTCTAGCACTGGTCTTTGCAAAAGTCACCCCTCCCCAACAGACACACATAGTCATTCCTACTTCTCCCTCTGAGGTTTGGTGGCTAGAAAAAACTTTCCTTAGTATCTGGTCCCCAATCATGCTTTGAGGTTTGGGACTCTGTTGCAACCTGCCCAAACTGTGTGGTTGTGCAGGCCCCTCAGTGGTGCCAGCTGATGTCTTGCTGGAACACCATGCACTCCTGGGGGCGGGGGGAGTGGGCAGGCACCAGCAATTAATTGTCACATCGTCCCTGGGAAAACAATGCCAGGAGATTATCTTAGTTTGTTTGGGCTGCCATACAAAATACCTTAGACTAGATGACTTAAACAGCAGACATTTGTTTTTTCACAGTTCTGGCGGCTGGGACATGCATAATCAAAGTGCTGGCAAAGTAGGTTTTATTCTGAGGTCTCTTTTCTTGGCTTGTAGGTTTCTGCCATCTTTCTCTATGCTCATGTCAATGGGAGACTCAAGAGTTGGAAAACTTTCGTTTAGGTAATAGCTAATAAGCTTAGCAATCAATGCATGTAAAAAGCTATTGTCCCAGGAACTGAAAGTATGACCCACCCTGACTCCAGGAGACCATAACAGTTCCACCTTTGTGCCCCAGGAGGACTGCAAGCAACTCAAGATGGATTCTAGCCATGTATACTCCAGGGTGAGACTTCCCACCCAGGGCACAGATGAAAGAATGCTGTAGCTTTTAACTAATTAACTTTTTCCTTGAATACCAAATCCCTTACCTACACTTCTATATTTCTTTTAAAGTATATTTTATTGATTATGCTATTACAGTTGTCCCATTTTTTTATTCCCTTTATTCCCCTCTGCCCTGCACCCCTCCTCCGTCTAGCATTCTGCCCCGCTTAGTTCATGTCCTTGGGCCATATATGTAAGTTCTCTGGCTTCTCCATTTCCTATACTATTCTTAACCTCCCCCTGTCTATTTTCTACCTACCATTTATGCTTCTTATTCCCTGTACCATTTCCCCCATTCTCCCTGCACCCCCTCCCCACTGATAACCTTCCATGGGATCTCCATTTCTGTGATTCTGTTCCTGTTCTAGTTGTTTGTTTACTTTGTTTTTGTTTTTTTTTTAAGTTCAGTTGTTGATAGTTGTGAAGTTATTTTCATTTTACTGTTCATAGTTTTGATCTTCTTTTTCTTAGATAAGTCCCTTTAACATTTCATATAATAAGGGCTTGGTGATGATGACCTCTTTTAACTTGACTTTATCTGGGAAGCACTTGATCTGCCCTTCCATTCTAAATGATAGCTTTGCTGGATAGAGTAATCTTGGATGTAGGTCCTTGCCTTTCATGACTTTGAGTACTTCTTTCCAGCCCCTTCTTGCCTGCAAGGTTTCTTTTCAGAAATCAGCTGAGAGTCTTATGGGCACTCCTTTGTAGGAAACTGTCTCCTCTCCTCTTGCTGCTTTTAAGATTTTCTCCTTATCTTTAATCTTGGCTAATGTAATTACGATGTGCCTTGGTGTGTACTTCCTTGGGTCCAACTTCTTTGGGACTCTCTGAGCTTCCTGAACTTCCTGGAAGTCTATTTCCTTTGCCAGATTAGGGAAGTTCTCCTTCATTATTTTTTCAAAAAAGTTTTCAATTTCTTGCTCTTCCTCTTCTCCTTCTGGCACTCCTGTGATTTGGATATTGGAATGTTTAAAGTTGTCCCAGAGGTTCCTAAGCCTCTCCTCATTTTTTCGAATTCTCGTTTCTTCATTCTGTTCTGATTGAATGTTTATTTCTTCCTTCTGCTCCAAATCATTGATTTGAGTCCTGGTTTCCTTCCTGTCATTGTTGGTTCCCTGTACATTTTCCCTTATTTCACTAGCATAGCCTTCACTTTTTCCTCTATCTTGAGACCATACTCAACCAATTCTATGAGTATCCTGATTACCAGTGTTTTGAACTCTGCATCTGATAGGTTGGCTATCTCTTCATCGCTTAGTTCTATTTTTGGAGTTTTGATCTGTTCTTTCATTAGGGCCATATTTCTTTGTCTCAGTGTGCCTATGACATAGTAAGGTGCAGAAGCTTAGGTATTTGCCAGGGCAAGGCAACCCACTTCACTGTGTTGTGGTGCTGTATGTGGGGGAGGGGTCTGAGAGGGAACAATGCCACTTGCTTGGCTCTTGGCTGGCTTTCAGTCACTTTCCCTGCTACCCACAGGCCAATTGGGCCCCTCTGGTGCTGATTCCCAAGTGGGTGGGTTTATGTACATTCCAGGACCCTGTGGGTCTCTCCAACAAACTCTTCTGTGAGGCTAGGAGTTTCTCCTGCCACCACAACCCCCACAGATTTTCTCAGTCAGAGGCTTTGAGGCTTTATTTCCCCAAGCTGGAACCCCAGGTTGCACGGTTTGTCTCACTCCTCAGTTATTCCACCTGGTTTATCTGCACTCAAATATGGGACCACCAGGCGCCATCTTGCCCTTCCGGTTCTCCAAGCTTTGCCTTGTTGCATGTCCTCTCTGCCCCAGCTGCCCATCTCCACCCCTCCTATTGATGGTTTCTTCTTTAATGCCTTGGTTGTCAGAGTTCCATACAGTTCAATTTTCTGGCAGTTCTGGTTGTTGTTTTTTTTAAAATTTGTTGTCCTTCTTTTGATTGTGCAAGGAGGTAAAGTGTATCTACCTATGCCTCCATCTTGTCCAGAAGTTTCACTATTCTCTCCTTATAAAAGGGGTCAGTTTAAAATGGAATTTAAGACTTCTGTTAGGGTATATAACTTTCCATCTTCTCAGATCATGGGCCATCTGGATAAAGCACCCACAAAGATTCAATCCCTGTCTCTGCTTATAGGGTCTGGTAGTGACAGGCAGCACCAATGCTAGCTTTTCTGGTTTCAGTGTGGCCTTTTCTTGAGTGCGTGAGGATAGAAAGAGAAAAGGGGGGAAGGGAGGAAGGGGAAAGGAGGAAGAGAGGGAGAGAAAGAGCTAGATGGTATCTCTTCTTATAGGAATACTAATCCTATTGTATCAGGGACCTACCCTTATGACCTCATTTAACCTTAATTACTTCCATAAAGGCCCTATTTCCAAATATGGTCACATTGGGGTTAGAGCTACAACCTATGAATTTGGGGGTGGGCCACAAAGCGTTGGTCAAAGGAGATATAGAGAAATACAGGACAGGATATTCAGGAGAACTTGCAGGCAGGTGGGGCTCCTTCCCGGAGCCCAGGCTTAGGCACTTTGCAGCGCCAAGGATGGAGAGCTCCTGGAGCTGTGGTTCATTGCTGCCTCGCTACAGGACAGATGTTCGGGTTTCCTTTTTTGTTTTGGCAGCAATGTATGTCGGACTTCCTGGTTTCAAGATAAATCCACATGTTATGATTGTGGTGTCCCAGTTGGGAAAACTAAATTAGTTAACTGAAAATGAAAAATAGGAAAATTAAACCAGCAAATTCTCCAAACATATTGGGCCAATTTAAAACCCAGGTTAACATTGATTTATTGTTTTAATAAGATTCCTGTGTAGAGAAGAAAAAAAACTCATCTGCAACATAAATAAGTGTGGAGAATGTGGTTATTTGGCTCCAATATACAGGAGCAACAGGGCAAATTTGACTCCACGTTTTCTGCTTTTTTTTCCTTATTTTTAAAATCACTGGGCCTTAAAGCATTTTTTTAACTAAGAGCAATGTCCACAGAATAATATGAAAGATACCTAATATTCTGAGTTCTCTCCTCACTAAAAATGCCCTTGAAGGCGTTGGCTCACAGCTGTTCATCCAGGACAGTCCCACAGCTGAAGGAGAAGCGCTGTTCAGAAGAAGTCAGGTGGAGGGATAGAGGTACCTGCCCTCAGCCCCAGCCCAAGCCAGGGCCACCCTGCAGCACATAGTTGTCACCGTAGGTCTGAGGCTGCAGGAATGGCATCCCTTCTTCTTCAATGAGTCAAGTGCACCTCAAGTTCAGGATCTTGGTCAGCTCCCCGTGGCCTCTCTGGCCACCCATATGCAGAACTGTGGTCAAGGGCTTGGGGCCCTGTCATTGAATACTGTGGAAGGGACAGTTATGTGCACTTCCACCTGACAACAAGGCCAGAGGAAAAGTGCTAAAAAGTCAGAGCCAAGGTCCAGATATTGCATGGCAAACCCACAGCCTCAAAAATCCCGTGGTGACCCCCGACTCTGACAGCACAGAGCCCAGAGATGTAAGGGCCACTTCAAAGTCCTCACAAAGATGGGCAGAGCCAAGAACCAAGGTCTCTGATCTCTCAGGAAATAACCTCTTAGGAAATAACAGGCTCTATTAGGAAGGCATGGAGCATAATGTGGATTTGACTGTCTTCCCAATGTTTTATTTTGTGAACTCAGTGATGAATACATGGGTATCTCATATTTTTCCTCATTCTTTTTTCTAATGTCTTACATATTATATAAGTCATTTTAAAAATTAAATTACATTAAGAAGACATTGAGGCAAGAAGTAGGGATATCTTTTGAAACCCAATGTACTTGATGAACGTGAGAGGGAACTAAAGAGTTCCATGTTCATGATTCTGTCCAGGTAAGATACTTCAATTCCAGGGCCTATGATGGTTTAAGTCTTTATCCAGGGTAAAAAACCAGAGTCCATCAGCTATTGAGTCAAATCCTGAACTAGTAGCAATAGACCATTCTGTTCCTTCTTTAGACTCAATAGAATAAAAACGTTAATTTTTGGCTTTTTGCATGTAGAGTGCATTAAATCTTTATAAAGCTCTTTTTCATTCATGTGGTTCCCACGTAGAGCCCCAGAAAGGAGCTGATGGTCTTCTGCCCCTTCATTATGAAGGATAAAATTTGGACACGTCACGTGAAGAGGCCGGGAGGGAGCGGGAGGGCTGGAATCCGCAGCACAGGCGTTTTGCTCCACAAACCCTCGCTCCCCACCAGAAAGGTTTTACTCATTGCCCCAGCATTTAGCAATCTGGTGTGTATCAGCTGTTAGATAAATGTCTGTTCCCAATTAATTTTATCGTTATTGATTTGTCTTTGATGGGTTTTTATAACACCACATTATCAACAAACGGTGGAAGATAAAGAGGCTGAGGAGTAATGGGAGTTGGAAAGGTTCCATGAAAGGACCTAATCTCCACCGTGAGGTGCTTGCTCACACTGGGAAGTCTCTGAAATTGATTTCCATGGAAAATGCTGTAGACGAAAACCCAAGGAAATCTTTCAGAATTACTGCAACTTCTGTCTTTTGGGGAATATCTATATGTATGTAAATATATATGTGTTTTTAGTTGATCTGTGTCTTCCTTTTGATAATAAGGAGCCCTAAGGAAAAGAGTTAAAGCCAGAAGGCCCTGTTATATATATAGTAAGCATGTATTTCAAAGAAGTTAAATGTGGTTTTATTTATTACATAAAAAAATGGTAACCGGTGTGATTAGGTTGATTAGTGAGTTACTAGTTGAGTGAGTAAATGAACATAAAATGAATATTGTTATATAAGAAAAGTTGATTTATGGGGGTTAAAAAGAAAACATTGGACCCCTTTGGTAAAATACAGAGTGCTAATGCTGACCCAGAGAACTGTGTCCATGAGAGGTTGACAAGGAAACCTTATGTGACGTGGTGGGAAGGAAGGGCAGCAGCTCAGGGGTCAGGTAGATTTGGGTGAAATTTGGATCCACCTGTTACTGGATGTGTGACCTTGGGTACCTGGCTCCTCATCTGTAAGATGAGAATGAGAAATACCCACATAAATGGCGGTTGTGAGGGAGTGTGAAACCAGGGATGTACACTTGGAGCCAGGGGCTGGCACGGAATAGGCGCTCAACACAGTAATGTCCCTTTCACCTCAGGAAAAGCTGCTCTTATCTAGAAGTCTCGTTCTCTCAGCAGAAGAGTCGAGGCTCGAATTTGCTCTAGCAACAGTGAGAGAAAAATGAAGACATGGGAGTCTATCAACAGTTTCTTCCCGTGGCTCTAAAACTCTTTAGAGTTCTTTTTAAAAATGTTTTAAATTATTTTTTATTGATTATGCTATTACAGTTGTCCCAGTTTTTCCCTCTTTGCCCCCCCTCCACCCAGCAACCCCACTCCCTCAGGCCATTGCCCCTCCATTGTTCATGTCCATGGGTCATGCATTTAATTTCTTTGGCTACTCCATTTCCTTAACTTTGGCAGCCAATATGCAGAGGTATAGCTTTTGTAGTTGTTAAAAATTGAAGTTCTTTATTACCAGTTGCTAAGTTGTCTCTGCCTGGAGTTCCTTCCTGACCAGCCTCGGCACCTCGGAAGCCTCAGGGTTAATGCCTACTCATTAGGGAGGAGAGTCTGAGGGGTGTGCTTCAGGACCTTCTTACAAGCTCTGGCTAGTTTTCCATTCTGATACACTGAAAAGTACCACCATACTCTCCTGGTTTCCAAATATTTTATCACCAGCTCTCTCTTCAGACACTCCTTCTTTGGTCCATAACTTATTTGCAGGATAGCAGAGAACTGGAAATCACTTTCCCCCGGGGAAGTCCCCTTGTGGGCTAGAGCTGGCTGTCCTGGCTGGTGTCTTGTCTACTTGGATGGTTCCCCCTCTTAGCTCCAGCTGCAGTGGGGTCATTTTTCCTGGTGGGGTTTGTAATGTAACCCAAAACGGTGTAACTGAACTCCTAACTTACAGGCTAGCTTTGTTTGTTTTGAAGGATTCTGAACCATGACAAGAGGGATCTCCACAGTGTGTGTTCCTGTGGGTGGGCCTGCTCTGAACAGCAATCTTTCCTCTTTCCCCTGGAGCGTATACATTCTTGTTGAGAGCTGGCAGAGCTACTCTCAGCCCCAGCCCCAGCCCCAGCACACACAAAACTGGGCAAGTTTGGCCCCTATTTCCCTCCAGTGGTACCCCCTCCTGAGCTACTGCTTCTCTAGGTGGTCAAGTTACTGTAACGAGGCCCACGAATCCATATTCACAGTAAGTGCTGTCTTATTCATTCCATTAATATCTCAGGGCACAGACTTTGCACCAGGTACTGCCGGGGTCTGCATCTCTGCTGATTTTTAAATGTTATTAGGTACTGTTGTGATTCATAAAACACAGATTTATACAAAGCCTCACTGAATTCAGATACTTTTTGGTCACACATTTAAAAAAACAACTAATAGGAAAAGTGCAACAACTATCATGTGGGAAGGCTGTAAAATTTGACATTAACAAGAGGTCCTCACCCTAGAAAAGTTGGACAGTATTGTTGTAGTGCATTATGGAAATGAGAAAAAAGTACACAAATTGAATGATTAGCATATGAGTAAAGAAACATAAGAACACCAGCTCACCAACTCTTCTGCATGGGAGGCCATCACTCCAGCCAGAGGGTGTTCCTAGTTCTCCCTAACTGCAAAATAAAGAGGAAGATCAGCGCAATTCTGGAGACTCAAACCTCGGGAAAGCATGCCCACGTCTCAATAGGACTTTTACAAGCAACATCAGTGAAGGCTGCTGAATTCAAACATGTCACCACCTCTGCGAGCATGGAGATCTAAGGGGGCTGAAGGCCAATGCAATTAGATTTGCATCTTCTCCTTCCTTCCTCCTCAGCCCCCCGCCCTCCTGTTCTTCCCTCCTCTGGCTGGTCTTCAGAAAAGTGTTGGCAGGTAGCAGCCAGCTGGGAAGGCTGCCAGGTTTCTAGATGGAGGAGCTGCTCTGCAGCTGTGTTGGCAGAGAAAGCCGCGGAGGAGCCGGGGTAAATGAATTAAGTCCTGATTTTTCATGGTAAGCTACGGGACATTTGGAACACACGGGGGCAGCTGCTGGCTGCACGGCATCAGCTGCTAGAGGGCTGCAACAGATAAAAAACCTGCTATGGTGACCGAAACGAAGAGCATTGCCATGCTAGAGCAGCGCTGGAAGGGGTGCACCTTGTTTTAAACAACACTCCAACAGAAAGGCTTTTTTTTTAAAAAAAGTCCTTATTATTCGCTGATGATGCTGTAATACATCTTCAGTCAAGCTGCACTTCTTCGAGCAACTCTCTCATAATCTTTCTCATCTAGTCCCAAATTGGCGGCATTCTAGGCAGTGGCCAGTTGCCCAGGGCAATATGCCAAGTCTCTACAGAATTAAATAAAATGAAGAATTGGCAAAGTGAAGGTGACAAATGTATGTAGTCATCTCTATGTCTCAGATCCAAAAAACATTACTTTTCCCTCAAGAAATTGAATGAGTCGTGACTAAGCAATGGAATGGTAGAGGGTTATTCCTCTAGAATAACCTTGACCAATCTTTAAAACTTCCTCAGGACTTAATTTCTGACTTATAAAATGAATGAAGATTCTTAACAAAGAATGCATAGAATTATTTATGCTGCAATACCATTGTAATAGGCAGTATAATGACCTATCATCACCAAAATGCCCACCTCCTACTCCTCAGGACCTGCCCACGTCACCTTATATGGCAAAAGGGACTTTGCAGGTGTGATTAGGGATCTTGAGATAGGGGATAATCCTGGATTATCTGGCCCCCAATATAATCACAAGGGTACTCAAAGACAGTCAGTGTTCATGATAGGATGTGAGAAGATTGGACCAGTCATTGTTGGCTTTGAAGATGCCAGGAGGTCATGAGCCAAGGAATGCAGGCAACTTCTAGAAGCTAGAAAAGGCAAGAGGACAGATTCTCTCCTAGAGTATCCAGAAGATACGCAGCCCTACTACCTTGACTTGAGACCGGTGAGACTGAAAGATAAATACATGCCTTCTTTAAACTCTAAGTTCGTGTTCATTTGTTACAGCCACAATAGGACACTAATACCGTCACAATTCAATAATGTCAGATAGTAGCTTAGAAGTTCTATATTTCATTTAAGATTAAAAACTGTCTATAGCCACACCTCAGTACTCGCCAGCTTCAGAACTCGTCAAACCCTGTACTCATCACATCTGGATAAGCAAAAAATGTCCCAGCATTCAGCATTTTCTTGGGACTCAGCACATTTACTGGAACTTGTATGAGTCACAACACTGCCCCACAAGAGAAAATAATTCATCGTTTGGTTCTTGTCATGAGTTCTGGAACAAATGAATGACTGGTACTGAGTTACCACTGTATTTCATTTAGACTAACCCTCTGGAAATATTTAGTTACTAAACAAATATATGTGAAATACCTCCACTTTAATAAGATGCTATTTTCTTCGTTTCTTTTCTCAGCAGGGAAGTGAGTATTGAACCCTAATTACATTCTAAAGTTGGGTAAATATAAAACAAGGGGTTGTCATCAAACTTAAGGTGCGCAAAAAGTACAATAGATAACAGAGAAATGGACCTTTAGGTTTCATATGGGTCACTGGAGTGAGAATCTAACTCCTACACCTCACAGGTTTGGGAAATAAGCAAATATCTAGATGAAACTCTCTTATTTTTCAACCACTGGATTCTGAAATACATTAGAGAGTCAGCCTTCAGAAGTTGTTAGTACACCAGTCAAATTAATATCCCAAGAACTTTAAGATTCAAAATTTTACTGGCAGAAAATGAAGGCATGAAACTTCTCTGAGGTTACAACTTTCACAAGGGGAAAAAGAATAAAGACATCTTTTACTTGAATTGTTCAGGTTAAGCTAATATTTCCCAAGGTGCATTTCATGTGACATTTCACCGGCCTCCTAGGGGCCAGGTGTGCATTTCATGTGACATGATCTCTAATTTAAAAAGGTCCTGGGTGGGAAAATACATATATATGAGAATCAATGGAGTCCTGTCTTAACATAACCGTCTGGCGTCTGAGAAGCACAAGCCTGGATCAGATTTGCACGGGAGCATGTTTTCCAAGTTCTATCCATATTGAAGTTTCCATGCAAGTCAATTGTGGATTAACTGCATGTAATCCCAGACCTAAATGGGCATGGTCAGGGAGATGAAAATAAGCTGGAACTGATGGAGGTTAGGACCAGAGAAACAATCAAGCTCTAGCATTGGCCTCTCAGGACCAGCCTCCAAAGATAATGTGTTTGGAACACAGGAAGCTTGGGGATCACCCAGGATGGTCTGTTGGTATTACTGTTCAAATAGTCTAACTGATAAATGATGTCTATGGATGGAGAGAATATTCCTTAGCACATGGAGAATCGCAGTGCCTTCTAAGAAGGAATGGAGCCCGTGTGCACTGAAGCAGAGCAGCTTCAAGCTGGTGCGAAGGGATGGGGGGGGCGGTGTGTGTAGAGACAGTATGCGGCTTTGCAGGGAGAACGAGTAAGCAGATGGTCATGGTGTTGAACTAGGTGGCTGGGGTTCATGGCAGCTCCAAGCCAAGAAGAAAAGTTCCTGAAGCGGCACAAAAGCTCCTTGCTATGTCGAGCACTCACAAAAAGTTACTTAAGAGAAACTGCTGCTCTTTGAGCAGCAACTGCCCAGCTTAAAACCTAGTTCTAAACCTCATGCATGCTGGGTATGGGACCCTGGAGAGACCTCGCAGCTTGTTTGGATTGGTTAAGGGACTGGCTCTCGTTGGACCTTCCATTCAAAATCATCTGTCCCCATAGCTGGGCAGAGCTAAGGGAGGGTAGGATTGGCATTTCCAGCAGTGTTGGCTTTGTCCAAGTGGATCAGGACTTTTTTTTTTTTTTTTTAGCAAGAAGATGCAAGAACTTGAGTTTCACATCCTTTCTCCAATCTCGGAGCTGTTGAGTTCCCATCGCATGCACATTTCACTTGGCAATTCAACGAAGCGAGCCTGAAATTAAAAATGGAAAACGATAAAACAAGTCACTGCCAACATTGAATCCCCAGGTTGGGCCCTGCATATATTTAGTTCCAAAGCAGCATCAGGCAGCTAAATAGAGATAAATCTGAAGAGATGAGAGCAAGGAAGAGAGGAGACAAAGTGAACTCTCTGAACCAAATCAGAGCACAGGAGTAAGAAAGGTCCGACAAAGAACCATCTCTGTTCAGTGCTCTCTGGAGATGCCTAAAGAAAACCCAGCACCGTGGAGGAGGCCAGGAGACACCCGAGCAGCCAAGCTCCCCACAAGGAGCACTTGCTCCTGCAGACAGGGAGGCAGGAGAGCTCACTGAGAGTGAAGCCTGTGATGAGGGTAGAGAGAAGAGGTTTTGGTCCAGGGGAGAGGCCTTTTAGGTTTCAGACCTGATAAATTCCTAAACGCAATGGTGGATAATTGTACATTTTAATTTATGGAGGCAGGATGCACTGGAGCAGAAGAAGTTTCCTCAGGAGTCCTGTTCCATGCGGGCTCCTGGAAGGAAGGAGGGCAGAAGAACATTTGCACAGAGGCCAGACTTCATAGCTGGTACAGCCAGTTAGCTGTACTAAGATCTTCTTGTTAACATCTGATTGCTGCTGTTCCTTAAATTTTCTTTTCTGTTCCTTCTTATCACCTCTTAACACACCCCTGACATGCCAGGGGTTAGAAGTGGGGTGGGAAATGGGGGAGGTGGGTGAAGAGAAGACTTGGTGTCAGACTGCAGCCCACTTGGGCAAACACTGACCTGGAATTCAATGATGGACAGGGCCCGTGGCTCATGCATGATTTGGCCACTGAATTATTAGGTAACAGGCTGAATAATAGCTCCTGTCTTTTTTCAGGTTCCCTATTGGCTTAGCTTACACTAGCCTGCCTGTCAGACTAAAAGTGGTAAAGCTTTTTAAATAAAAACGCCAATTATGAAAACCCATGTGGTAATTGTCTCAGGTGGGGCCTCCAGGAAACAGAATCTGAGATGAAAGTTGGATGCAGATGATTTATTGGCGAGGGCTGTCTGTGGAGGAGTGAAGGCGGCAGGATTGCGTCGTGGAAGTTCAACTATGGTGCGGTGATTTAGAAAATGCCGTAGCTAATCCCAGAGGGAGCTTTGAGGCTGGATGGCCCTTTGGGGTTGTGCCAAATTGGAGTGAGCACGCCAGACCTTTATGCTTCTGTGTTGCCATCCAATGGTTGATTTAGGATGTACCCTACATCACAGGGTATCCTCTCCTCCATCTGGCTCCTCTTCGTCAGACCTCCTTGTCCTCCATTTTCTCATCTTTCTCTTTCCAGGCCCCTGACCGAGCAGCCAATCATGCACCACTGTCTATGGGTCCATAGATATTCTGACTTCAGACACTTCTCCTTCCACCCAAAGTGGGTAGGCAGGCGAATCATCCAAAGCTCTGCCTTCGGTGAGGATTTCCAGCTTGTGCCTACTAAGCAGATACGTCATGAACCAGACTTGACCTTTACCCTCCATTGTCAGGTGGTCATGGAGCTGAGGGACAGGTACCAGTGTATCGGTGGATGAAACAGGGATCTGAGCCACCGGCTCTATGTCCTATGGCCTTTTTTGTGTCCATTCTCTTGACTTTCATCTTATGTATGACAGAGTGAACAGTTAACATAGTCCTGGGAAAAGACCATAAATGTATTTCTATTTTTGCCTATCCAAGGTGACTATGAACTGTTTCTTACCTGCCTTTCTGATTGAAATGAAAAAATATATATCCATATTAAATAGCCACAAAGCCTGTGCCAAGGCCATGTTAATTTGTTGTAGCAAAGATGCCACGCAGGGCACCCCATTTGAAACTGGGCTACTTGTTGCAGCAGTTCACTATCTCATTCTTCAAGTTCTGTCTGGTCTTTGCTGGAAGCTGACCAGTTAATTAATGGGGATATGATTGGGACTGCTCCCAACCCCTGCATCCTTTAGGTTTTTAAGAATAATGCTAATCGCTGTCATCCCCCTTGGTTGTGAAGTTATTTATTTACCATCTTGGTCCATGGAAGAAATGGGCAGTTTCTCTTTGACCTTCATCCTAATGATAGCTCTTACCCCATAGCTGAGGAGCTAACACGGGTGTTCTGCCAACTACTAGTTATTTCTCTTCCAATTGTACATTCCAAGTCCAGGGCAGAGACCACCCAGCGGGCCTGGGTCCCTAGTGGACACACTGGGAGTTGGACCCGACCGGCACCTCCTTTATTACCTGGCCTCCCGGGCCCACCCTCTGACAGGAAGCCTAGATGACACCTCCGCTCCGCAGGAGATCAACACACACCCTGGCCCACAGTGTCTGGCACTCCCCTTTTGCCCAGCGTGTGAGCACCCAGGTTCTGGAGGCAGCACACTTCAAGGAGCTCTCTGGCCGTACATAGTGTGTCTACTCCATCATGCCTCTTTCTGAGTCTTTTATTTAAAATATATTTTATTGATTATGCTATTACAGTTGTCCCATTGTCCCCCCTTTATTCCCCTCTGCCCCACATCCCCCCTATTCCCCACCCTTTAGTTTTTGTCCATAGGTCATACACATAAGTCCTTTGGCTTCTACACTTCCTCTACTATTCTTAACCTCCCCCTGTCTGTTTTCTACCTACCGCTTATGCTACTTCTTCTCTGTACTTTTTCCTCCTCTCTCCCCCTCCCACTCCCTGTTGATATCCCTCCATGACTTACATAAATCCCTTTAACACTTCATATAATAAAGGCTGGGTGATGATGAACTCCTTGAATTTGACCTTATCTGAAAAACACTTTATCTGCCCTTGCATTATAAATGAAAGTTTAGCTGGATAGAGTATTCTTGGATGTAGGTCCTTGCCTTTCATGACTTGGAATACTTCTCTCCAACCCCTTCTTGCCTGTAAGGTCTCTTTTGAGAAATCAGCTGACAGTCTTATGGGAATTCCTTTGTAGGTACTGTCTCCTTTTCTCTTGCTGCTTTTAAGATTCTCTCCTTACTTTTTTATCTTGGGCAATGTAATTATGATGTGCCTTGGTGTGTTCCTCTTTGGGTCCAACTTCTATGAGACTCTCTGAGCTTCCTGGACTTCCTGGATCTATTTCCTTCACCAGCTTGGGGAAGTTCTTCATTATTTGTTCAAATAAGTTTTCAATCCCTTGGTCTTCCTCTTCTCCTTCTGACATCCCTATGACTCGGATGTTGGGACGTTTAAGTATGTCCTGGAGGTTCCTAAGCCTTTCCTCATTTTTTTTGAATTTGTGTTTCTTCATTTTCTGGTCAAATGTTTTTTTTTGTTTCTTCTGGTCCACTCTGTTGATTTGAGTCCCAGTTTCCTTCTCATCCCTATTGGTTCCCTGCACATTTCCCCTCATTTCCTTTAGCATATCCTTCATTTGTTCATTTAATTGCAACCAAATTTCAACCAATCCTGTGAGCATCCTGATTACCAGTGTTTTTAACTGTGCATCTGATAGGTTGGCTATCTCTTCGTCACTTAGTTGTATTTTTTCTGGAGCTTTGATCTGTTTTTTCACTTGGGCCATTTTTTTTTTCTTGGTGCGCCTGTTACTTTAAGGGGTGGAGCCTTAGGTGTTCACCAGGGTGAGACAACCCACGTGCTGTGTTGTGACCTGCCTATGGGGGCGGGGCCTTAGCGAACAATGGCACTTGCTCTGCTCTCTGCACTTCCCCCACTACCCACAAGCAAGTCGGGCCCTTCTGTGCTGGCTCCGGGGTGGGTGGGCAGGCTTGCGTAGTTCCAAGTCCCTGTGGGTCTCTCCAATGAGGCCAGGAGTTCCTCCCACTGCCGCCTCAACCCCCACAGGTATTTTCAATTGGTGGTTTGAGGCTTTATTTTCCCACGATGGTGGGTTGCGTGGTCTGCTCCACTCCCCAGCTTTTTCTCTCAGTTTATCTGCGCTCGAATGAGGGACCATCCGGTCCATCAGTCTCGTCCCCAATGGGTCTGGGTCAGCTAGCCGAGGGTTTCACTGGGTGCACTGGCTGTGTTTTGGCCAGGCACGCCTGCTGCAGGTCTCTCTGGGCAGCTGAGCATTGCCGGTACCACTCCACAAACCGACGTCTCACCACATGCTCTCCGCCGGGCTCTGCCCTGCTTACTGGTCTGGATGAACTTGTCTTCTTTAACTCCTTGGTCGTCGGACTTCCACTCAGTTTGATTTTCTATCAGTTCTGGCTGTTTTTATTTTTTAAATTGCTGATTTTCCTCTTTTGGTTGTGCAAGGAGGCACAGTGTGTCTACCTACGCCTCCATCTTGGCCGGAAGTCCTCCTTCTGAGTCTTTTGGTTCTGCCTGCTGCCATCTTCCATGGTAGTTCTGGCATGCCCACGTCATTTAGTGTGAGCCATCAATTTCTCCAAGCTCCAAAAGCTGTCCTAGCAGCATGTTAGACTCTTTCCCCTGGGTCCTTGTCAGGCTGCTACGTTCTCTATCACTGCTAAATCATCCCATATCCACAACCTCTCCTTTGTCCAACTTTGTTTTCTGCCCTCAGTGATCCAGCATTCTCAAAATCCAGCCCTATCGGCAGTGTCCCGGCTCTCGCCAGTGCACGTGAGGTAGTTCCTGCAGCTCCTTTCAAGTATAGTGATTTTCTCTTTCAGCACTTTTCCAGGCAAGTTAGGCTGTGATTCAACCCTCATCGTTTGTCCTTCGGCCAGGAAGGGAGCTGTGGTGGATTTGGGAAGAAGGAGTGTGTTGTCTTGCAAAGCAGAGACCTCTGCACCATTTTTAAGCAAGGGAGAAGCATTAGCCTTTAACAGGGAGGAATGACCACATCTGTGGGTCCAGAGGGTTCAGAAGAACCTAGGAGATCATGTCTACCTAGTGCATCACCTAGGTATACCTATCCCACGTTTCAAGGTCCCACTCCTGGCCGTGGCACAGCGACCTGCCAGAGCTGAGAACCCAACCTTCTCCGGAGCGCTGCTGCTTTCAAAAAGCTGCTCCTCAGCTCTTCTGCCCTCTGACTGCAGGTGATCTCTTTGTGTGGCGGCCCGCTGGCTTTTTGCACGTAGCCTTTAACTTGTGATATATCACTCTTAGGGCCAACTGTTGCAGACCTGGTTCCCAGGGAAGCAAAGTCTGAGACAGATTTGTCCACAGAAAGCTTATTAGGACGAGGAAGCACTCTCAGGATCAACCCTTCAGGGAGGAGTAAAGGAAGCAGAACTTGGCAGTAGGAAAATGGTGATGTGGTCACAATAAAGGTTCAGTTGACCCCATGGGGAGTTCTGGATCTGGGATGGCCCTGCAGGGTGGTCCCAAATTAGGTGGAGGGGCCAGGCCTTTATATCTTGCATCAGACAGTCACCCGATAACAGCTGCCCCTGGGAAGCAAGCGTGACCTTGAGTGAGGTAGCTGGCTCTCTTCAGCTCAGAGCAAGGTCCAGAAAAGCTCTTAGCTGAGAGCTGTCAGCTGCTGTCATGGAGTGGGGTGAGGGGGAACAAGTGCCTGAGTCCTCCAGGAGATCTGGACAGAGAATGTTGACATCTACAATGCCAATGTACCTACTGACATATACAGAGTTTTAGAAGCCTTAACTATACAACAAGAAATGACTTTCTGATCTTCAGGTAAAACTTAATGGTAAAATATGCCTTTGTAAGCCTCAATTTACACAGCATTTAGGTTTACCAGAGGTCCCAATTTTCAAAACAAACCAAGATATTTTTTTTTTTTTTTCTTTTGGACATAGACAACCAAAGGGGCCCATTAGTCATGTGGAACAGATAGCATCGCTGAAGTTCCTGCAAATGATCCTGAAATTTCAGGACCGTTTCTTGTCTGCCCTCCCTTTCTCTGCTGCTTAGAGCTAAAAGCCACATCAACTCTCTAAGCAACTCAGATGTTCATAGCCTCATGGCAAGCATCTGTGGCCATGTGGAGCCATGCCTCGTGGTCCTGAGCGGTCCAAAGCCATCCACTATTTTCACTGGGCCTGCAGACAGCACACCAACCACCCGCGGTGCAAAGAAGCAATGAAACAAGCATGGCCTATTTCTTAGCAAGGAAAAGCAGTAGAACTGTGTGCATTGAAGACAAATTGGCCATAAACTCTGCAAGCCACAGAGGTTATTTCAGTTACTAAATGATTAAAGTCTCTAATCTCTGGAGCGGTGATAAAGAACACCGGAGAAGGGGGCTGGGTTTTTAATGCTGAGGAAGGTGCAGAACGTCTCTCCTGAGACCATGCCAGAGGAAGCCCACCCCATAAAGGAGCCACAGATAAGTAAGACATCATTAATAAATCAATGACAGGAAAACGAAAATGGAAGCGAGGAATCAGCCAGCAGATCAGGTTGTAGATGAGAAACAGCACATCTGTTGCTGCCGTCGGTACATTAACAAATAAGTCTGCTGGATGAGGCAGTCTTTCATACTTATACTTGGAATAATGAAGCTTCAAGAGCGATTAAGCATAAATCAGTGTTTAAATGTATCTTGCACCTTCCCAAACACCAGGAGGCATATTTTTTCCTTGCTTTGAATTCTTTTTGGCAGGCAACAGGAGGTGCAGGGATAAAAAACGCTGCCTCATTTTGGCTCTGCAGTGAGGTAGAGGCACACAGCTAATTTAGCGTTTAGCTTCACGCTTTGATTCTTCCCAGCTGAAGACATTGAGCTTTGCTTAATCGATATGTTAAATCCAAGCCTGTGCTTTTCGGCTCCAGCAATATCCACCAATCTCTTCATCCAGGACAGCTCGTTCTAGCTCCCTTTCCATGTCATGCAGATATTGATTTACATTTCATTTTGTTTTTTTTTAAATTGAGGACTTCAGTGAAACTAACGATTGAGGTGGTGAAAACTTTTTCTCTTTTGAAGCATAATTTCTCCTTTTTTATACAATGAAAAAAGGTTGCTTCTCCCCTAATGGCGAAGTGGCCAGGTTTTAGGACAGTAATGATGGACACGAGCAATTTATCTGGCGAATTGTACCTCCATGTCCAAGCGGGAGAAATGTGCTCTCCTTGTGACGATCTCTGGCTTTGAGATGTTGGGGCAATCAGGTGACGCAGAAGGAGACAGCGCAGGGGGAGGGATGGGGGAAGGGTCCGAAAGGACATAGGGCAACAGCATCAGGAAAGGAAATTAAGTTTATGTGCAAAATTCCCCTAAAAAGCAGAAAAATCCTGCAAGTTGGCTAATAAATGAATTCTCACTCAATAAGATACATGGGGAAGGCATAGGAAGAAGAAAGGATAAAGAAGGGGGAGGTAAGGAATAAGATGACTAGAAACAATGGGAGGAAACCCCAGAAACCTTCTAAAAGTGATTATATCATTGGCTGAACAACTCTGTGACTGAACTGTGCACTGTTGACGGGTGAATTGTATGGTATGTTAACTATACTTCAGTAAAGCTGTTACCTAAAAAAGAAGGAAAAACTCCCTTACAGGATGAAGGGCAGGGGTGGGGAATGCAGATGGAAAGTGTATCTCCAACCACACTGCCTTATTCCCAGCTCTGTTACTAGAAGGAAGAAGGCAGGATGGATATTTGTGCACAATTATCAGACTGTGCCCCCGCCCCCGCCCCCACCATGCTGTGCTTCCAGACAGGCTTCAGTGCAGCACAGGGCAGAAATCCCCCAGGACATTCTTTCTCAGGATCAGGGGACTATCGGACCTGTTAGCTGACATGGCCATTTCCCAGAAGACCTTGCTCCACTCTACTGCCACAAACCCGCCACTGAGTTTACCTACTTTTCCAAGATAGAATTCTTTTTATTCCAAATGGAAGGGACTTGGCCAAATCTAATGAGACATCACCTTTAGCCTACACCCAGTGACCCGGCCTACGCAAGGCAGAGCCTGTCTGGTGCTTTGGGGTTAATGCTTCTTTGATAGAAAAGTTACTCCAGGTTTCTAAGGGTTTCAGCTAGATGTCCTGTGGATTACTGCCTGGTATCAAACTCTCCATTTCTCATCATCTCTCACCCCGCATCTCCAGTGACTTTTCACCTGAAGGTGAGTTCCTTAGTATCCCATGGAGGCTACGAAGCTCTCTGACTTAATCAACACATCAAGGGCCTTCGCCATCACATTATGCCTATGGTAGGAGGGTTCTCATTCCAGGAGGGCCCGAAGTCCCTTCTTTCCAATGGCGGATCCTTCTGTAATCCCTATTACTCTTGGAAAAGGAAATTTAGTGGGTGTCAGATGAATGCTTGTTAATCTATTCATTCATCCTCACCATACAACTGGTGAAAATTAGTTTAAAAAGAAGTGAAAGAGTGCTGAAGGTCTACAGTAAAGGATAGTTTAGAGGTATTACCAGGGTGCCTCAGCTTCCCCATTTTTAAAATGAAGATGTTGTTTTTGACGTGTCTGAGCATCTTCAGATAAATGTAACACATTGGGAAAATGGACTCAGCATCTGAGTATCTGAAAGTAGGCAGAGGTGAGAAGAAAGCTTCTCCTCAGCAGCCCTCTCTGCAGCACGGGAGGTCGTTCTTCAGCAAGCTCAGGGGAAGGGAAGGGAAACTGAGAGACTCAACGGACATCTTTTCCCCCCCTTACTTTCTTTCTCTTCTTACTTGAGCAAAGTTGAAATTAAGTGTGCTTGCTGAGTAGGTTTTCCCAAAGTATTAGCTAACGTGGTCCATAATTGGGGTACATTTGTCCATGTTAACACTCGTAATTTCAGGAAGCAGCTGAGTTCAAACTAAAATAAGTATGATATGTAAATGTCTTTAGTGATATTTTACCCAGACCATAATTAGACTCCTGGAATCTGGAAAAAACAGACCAATTCAATAAACTCACATTATGGGTAAGTCCATTCCTATTCCATGTTCCAGCAGATCATGCCTACGTGGGCTTTTCTTTTCTCTGCTTCTTGAATTATTTATTTTACTAATGACCTCTGTACTCCTTAGAAGTTGTTAGCACATTACAGTGCCATTTGTGAAGCATCAAGGAGTATGTGCTTGTCCTATATTTAATTTCATTCCTAAGGCTAATTCTCAGAGGTGTGTGTGTGTGTGTGTGTGTGTGTTTAATGTTGGTTCTCTTTCCAGCACACTCCAGTGTTTTGGAAACAACACAGTCAAGGCAGCGTCACAGGGGTACAACTTGTGCAGTCACCCAGGGCCCCGCACTTAGAAGGACCCTGTGCTTAGAAAAGCCCCACACTTAGAAAAACCCCACACTTGGTTTAATGTTTTGCTGTCATCATCTTGAAATTCTTACTTTTTGAACAAGGGGCCACATTTTCATTTTGCACTTGGACCTGCAAATCATGCAGTGGAACTGAACACAATACTTGGGGTTTCCAGTCTCAGCTTTGGTTCTTACTAGCTTTGTGCCCTTGGACAAGTTTCTCAACATCTCTCAATTTTATTTTCCTCAATTGTTGAACATAGAATGGACAACATCTGTCTTACAGATATGTCATAAGAATTGCATGAGATAGAAAATCCATCAGTGCCTGGAACATAGTTCTAATAAGTAACATTCATTAATTGCTTACTCTCAGCCGGAAAGTTGGCCAAGCAGTTTACAAAGATTAGCTCATTTATTCCTCACAACCATGGCTGATGATCAGTCAGCACACTCTGGTCTGCATTTACAAGTTTTTTTTATAGCCAGTGTCTCTTCCCATTGGTCCAGCATCTATTCTGGTTGGTCAGTGTCCTCGATCACAGTGGTTATCACCACTGTTCTGAATTCTCGGTGGTCAGTAGTGTTTTACAAATGAGAGAACTGAGGCAGAGGCATCGCCCAAGTCTACCTAGCTTATAAGTAGACATTTAACTGTAAATGTCGTAACCACTAGTAAAGAGCAGACTCTAGTAGAAGTGAGGTCTTTTAACTTGAAGTTTGTTCTTTCCCTCTGCCCCCATATTTCCCTACCCCCAAAGGAGTTAATAATCAAGTGAGGGTGATAAGGCCCATACGAACTTGGCCACTGCACAAGGCTGTGTGCTCCTAGCTGCCCAAACTCGCCTGCAAACACACGTACTGTAAGCGGTTTGCAGCTGCCTTTCCAGGTCTGCAAGCCTTTGATTACGTTTTTCTTCTCTAGTTTCCAGTCCTCATCACTTTCTACCTCATTCCTCCTTTTCCTCTAAGACTCAGCTGAGGTCCTTCATTCCCCCTCGGAGACTTTTAGAGTCTTGTGCGTAGCTCTATCACAGTGTTACCAAACAGCAATTGGGGTCCCGCTGCCCGCCGCCACCCTCTAGGCAAAACTCCAGAGGCAGAGCTTTGGTGATAAAGGAAAGGAGTCTTTATTCAAAAGCTGCACAGTTTTGGAATAACAGCTTTCCACATGCATCAGTCACTTAAGCCTATCAATTAAGGCTAAACTCTTTAACCCTTAAGTTTTAATCACTTAAACCCACCGAGGAAGGCTAAACTCTTGTAACACCTGAGTTCTCCAACATCCCCCCCTTGTTAGTTTTTAGTTATCTTATCTCTATAGGGTTAGTTTACAAACTAAAACACTATAAGATACAAGAGCCACACAATTTTGGAAGAATGGCAGGCATCTGCCTCAGAGATCATCCCCTCTAGAACACCCAAAGAAGAACAACCCTGCCACCCTGTCATGCCAACCATGCCAACCATGCCAGCCTGACCCTAGGCCATGCCCAGGGTTTCTTCCCATCCAAAATACTGTCTGTTGGGAAATGCAGGCAGCTGCAGCATGATCATCCAGGTGTCCTCAAGGAAGAAGAGAGTGAGCGAGCAAGCCTAAGAGCCCAAGCCAGCCCCAGAGCCTCTGAGCCAGAGAGCTAGCCCTCTTTTATTTCAAATCTTCTAGCCCAAAATTCCACATGCTCCGGACGCATTAGCTTCTCAGCCAGTCGCAACCTAGACTGTTTACCACGGTCTCTCCCAACTCCTCCCCAGTAATCCGATCAGATCTCTCTGTATCAGTAGCACTTCCACAAATATTCTAATTGTTGCTCTTCTTATCTGCCTTCCTTCAGGCCTGAAAGATCTTTTTTTTTTTTTACTTTAAATAATTTTTAATTGTTAAATTGCAGATGACATAAAACATTATTAGTTTCAGGGGTACAACCCAGTGATTAAACATTATGTAACTACTAAATGATCATCCCAATACATCTCGTACCCATCTGACACCATGCACAGTTATTACAATGCTGTTGACTATTCCCGATGCTGTACTTCACATCCCTGGGACCATTTTGTAACCACCAGTCTGTTCTGCTTGATCTCTTCACCTTTTTCACTCATCCCCCAAACCCTTCCCATCTGGCACCTGTCAAAACATACTCTATAATTATATCTATGAGTGTGTTTCTGTTCCAGTTGTTTGTCTATTTTGTTTTTTAAATTCAATTGTTAATATATATATGTATTTATTGCCATTTTATTTATTCATATTTTTTATTGTTTTCTTCTTTTTATTAAAGAAGACTCTTAACATTTCATGTAATACTGATGTGGTGGTGATGAACTTCTTTAGGTTTTTCTTGTCCTTTCATTCTAAATGACAGCAGAAATCTTGGATGTAGGTCCTTGCTTTTCATCACTTTGAATATTTCTTGCCACTCCTTTCTGGCCTGCAAAGTTTCTATTGAGAAATCAGCTGACAGTCTTATGAGAGCTCCCTTATAGGTAACTCACAGTTTTTCTCTTGCAGATTTAATCTTCATTCTTTGTCTTTAAACTTTGGCATTTTAATTATTATGTGTTTTTATGTGGACCTCTTTGGGTTCATCTTGTTTGGGACTCTCTGCCCATCCTGGACTTGTATGTCTATTTCCTTCACCAGGTAGAGAAGTTTTCTATCATTATTCTTCTACATAGGTTTACAATTCCTTGCTCTCTCTCTTCTCCTCTGGTACCCCAATGATGCGAATGTTGATATGCTTGAAGTTGTTCCAGAGACATCTTATGCTATCCTCATATTTTTATATTCTTTTTTCTTTTTGCTCCTCTGGATGTTTTCTGCTTTCTTATCTTCCAAATCTCTGATTTGATCCTCTCCTTCATCTACTCCACTCACTGTTGATTCCCTGTAATATATTCTTCATTTCAGTTAATGTAGTCTTCATTTATGACTGGTTCTTCTTTATGTTTTCTAGTTCCATTTATGTTTCCTATCTTTTTGTGGAAGTTCTCACTACATTCATCTGCTTTTCCCCTAAGTTCCTTGAGCATCCTTATAACCAGAGTTTTGAACTCTGCATCTAGTGGATTGCTTGTTTCCATTTTGTTTAGTTTTCTTCTGGAGTTTTCCTGTTATTTCATTTGGGCCATGTTTCCTTGTCTCCTCATTTTGGCAGCCTCCTTATGTTTATTTTTTGTGTATTAGGTAGAGCTGCTATGTTTCCTGAGTCTGGTAGCGTGGCTTTATGTAGTAGGTGTCCTATAGGGTCCAGCGGCACAGCCTCCACATTCACCCAAGCTGAGAACTCCAGGTATGACCTCTGTGTGTGCTATGTATACCCTCCTTTTGTAATTGAGCCTTGATTGATGTTGGCATGCCAATGGCTGGATTTATTCCCAGGGCAATCTGCTGCAAGGACTGGCTGCAACCATTGTGGAGGATCAGCTGTGTAGGAGCCCACCCCACAGAGCAGGACTTACTTCAGTGGGGCTCTGGTGCCCTCTGAGTCTGCCCTTTGAGTGTGTCACTTGTGGAAGAGGTTGGGTGGTACTTAGACATGGTCTGAAGCTGTCCACTGGGCGTGTTGGTTTGGGGCTTCCTGGAAGGTGCAGGCCAAGGTTAGCCACCACCTGTGTTCTTCCTGGTGCCACCTGGCATGAGCTACAAAGCAATCTGCACATGATTGCTACTTGTGCTGGGCTTGGAAGTGTCCAGGAGAGACCAGCTGCTGCTAGTGTTGGAACTGGGGCCACTTAATGAGAGGTACAGGGCATGCCGAGGCCAGATGCTGCTTGTTTCAGAAATTTTAGAAAAGTCTGAAGCATGAGCCAATATGGGCCATTTGTATGGAAAAACCACTGGAAGTGGCTTGGATGAGTCTGAAAGTTGGGAGGGGCAGGGACTCAGGGAATCTCCAGTGGGGACAATCAGTGTTAGGTTGATGGAGACTCAGATATGGTGCCTACTTGCCAGATCTGTGGGGGTAGGACTCGGAAAAGGAAAAATGGCCTCTGCCTGTACTTTTTTCTGGAAGAAAGCTGTCCCTCCTACTCTTGTGAGGCAATTCAGTTCCTCTCAGTATGTCTCTGTTGTCTTTTAAGCTGCTGCCCCAGTGCCAGATCTCAGAGTGAGTGATACTGAGTAAGTTCATGGGTAGGCCCTTTAAGAGGAATGTCTGGGATTCTAGAAGCCCTGTGTCTTACTCAGCCTCAGTTCCTGCTGGTTTTTATAGCTGGAAATTTTGGGGACTTCTCTTGCTGGCACTGGACTCTGGGCTGGGTGTTCTGGTGTGAGGCTGGGACCACTGCTCCTCAGGGGGGACCTCTGCAGCTGAGATATCCTTCCCAATTTTTATCCACCACATATGGGTATGGGACCAGCATGTTTGGAGTCTTCATCCATCCTACCAGTCATCCTACGTCTTCTTTATATTCTGATTGATAGGACTTCTGTTTAGCTAGATTTCATACAGTTCTGAATGATGGTTGTTCTGTAGTTTAGTTGTACTTCTGATGTGGTTGTGGGAAGATGTGAGTACTACATTTGCCTATGCTGCCATCTTGACCAGAAGCCGAGGCTGGAAAGATCTTTGATGATGGAAGATGACATGTGCTCATCTGGGTGTCCCTAGCACTTGGAAAAATATGCCTGGCACATAGCTGCTGTTCAAGAAGTGACTGATGCAAAAAATGGTGCTATTTTCCAAGGAACACCCAGTACCTTATTTGTTCAAAGGAGAGAGAAATGAACTCAACTGAAGGACAGAGCCTTAATGGAGGAGGGGATCTGCATGCTAGCTCTTAAAGGATGGAAAAGACTGAAATAAGTTGAATTGGGGATAGAGCCAGGAAGTCAGTTCAGACAGAAGGAACAGCTTGAGCAATTGTGAGAATATGGGCAGGATTAAGACAAAGCTTGTTTAGAGAACAGCAGGTAGACCATTTGGCCTGGAACTTGGGATTTTTATTGAGCAATGAATTCGAAACTCAAATGCTTCTTGGAACTAGGTTTGTAGCACAGTAAATAAATAGAACATGGCCCCATGTAGCACAAAAGAGAGAGGGAGGGACTGTGGCAAACTGAAAAACACATGCCCCACTTAAAGGGAGGTAGCTGCTGCTCCATGCCAAATCATCATATGTGGGCCTTTCAGTTTCCCAGATAACACAGAAATCCAAATTGTGTGTGTGTATATATGTAAAATAATTATTTTTTTAACTTTTTAAAATATTTTATTGATAATGCTATTACAGTTCTTCCAATTTTCCCCCTTTGCCCCCTTTTACCCAGCACCCCCGCTCCCTCAGGCAATCCTCACACCTTTGTTCATGTTTATTGGTCATGTGTATAAGTTCTTTGGCTACTCCATTTCCTATACTGTACTTTATATCCCCATGGCTGTTCTGTGACTACCTATTTGTACATCTTGTTCTCCTCACCTCTCTTCACCCATTCCCCTAAAACCCCTCCCATCTGGTAACCATAAAAATGCTCTCTGTATCCATGGTTCTGTCTCTGTTCTTCTTGTTTGCTTAGTTTGTTTTTTAGATTCAGTTGTTGATAAATATGTATTTATTGCCATTTATTGTTCATAGTTTTGATTTTCTTTTTCTTAAATAAGTCTCTTTAACATTTCATATAATAACGGTTTTGTGATGATGAGCTCCTTTAGTTTTTTCTTGTCTGGGAAGCTCTTTATCTGCCCTTTGATTCTAAATGATATCTTTGCTGAGTAGAGCAATCTTGGCTAAGTCCCTACTTTTTATAACTTTGAATATTCCTTGCCAGTCCCTTCTAGACTGCAAAATTTCTTCTGAGAAATCAACCAACAGTCTTATGGGAACTCCTTTGTAAGTAATTACTGCTTTTCTCTGGCTGCTTTAAGATTCTCTCTTTATCTTTAACTTTTGACATTTTAATTATTATGTGTCTTGAGTGGGCCTCTTTGCATCTATCTTGTTTGGTACTCTGTACTTCTTGGACTTGTATGTCTGTTTCCTTCACCAAATTAGGGAAGTTTTCTTTCATTATTTTTCAAATAGATTTCCCATTGCTTGCTCTTTCTTTTCTTCTTCTGGTACCCCTATTATGTGAATGTTGGAATGCTTGAAGTTTCCCATAGGTGGCTTACACTATCCTCAGCGGTTTTTTTAATGTTTTTTCTTCTTACTGTTCTGATTGGTTGCTTTTTGTTTCCTTATGTTCCAAATCATTGATTTGATTCTTGGCTTTATTCACTCTACTGTCATTTACCTGTAAATTGTTTGCTATTTCAATTAGTGTATCCTTTGTTTCTGACTGGGTCTTTTTTATGCTGCTGAGGTCCTCACTAAGTTCCTTGAGCATCCTTATAACCAGTGTTTTGAACTCTGTATCTGATAGACTGTTTATCTCCATTTTATTTAGTTCTTTTTCTGGAGTTTTGATCTGTTCTTTCATTTGGGCCATATTTCTTTGTGTCTTCATTTTGGCAGCCTCCCTGTGTTTGTTTCTATGTATTAGGTAGAGCTGCTATAACTCCCTGTCTTGGTAGTAGGTGTTCTATAGGGTCCAGTGGCACAGTCTCCCTATCACCCAAAATGGGTACTCAAGGTGTGCCCTTTATGTGGGCTCAGTATACCCTTCTCTTGTAGTTGAGCATTGGTTGCTGTTGGTGGGTCAATGGGAGGGATTTACCCATGCCAGCCAGTTGCAAGGATTGGCAGTAGCCACTGACCTCCAACCTCTACCTTCCATGAAGGATCATCTGTGCAGGGGCAGGGTGGTGGTGCTCCGATGTGGTCTGTAGCTCTCCGTTGGGTGTGTAGGTTTTGGGGTTTCCCAGGTGATGCACGCCAAGGTCAGCACCCACCTGTGTTGTCCCCGGGGCTACCCTGCCTGAGTTATAGAGTAATCTGAGATGGCTGCTAATCGTGCTGAGTTTGGAGATAACTAGGTGAATCCAAGCTGTGAATCTATGCTGGCTGCTGCTAGTGCCATGTCTGGGGCCACTTAGCAAGAGATATAGGGGCTATGGGCTCACTGAGGCCAGCTCTTGCTTATTTGAAAGAATTTAGGAAGTTGTGAAGTTCATGCAAGAACAGCCATATATATGGGGAAGCTATTGTTAATAGCTATAAATTGGATAGGAAGGAGCTTCAGGGGTTCTCCAGGGTACGGCAGACAGTGTTAGCCAGGTTGATGGAGTCTCAGGTATGCACTTCCTTGCAGGCTCTGTAGCTCTGCCTACCTTTCTGTCTGAAAGAAAGCTGTCCTCCAGCTCTCGCCTTGATGCTAGCCACGTCAGTTCCTCACTGTATATCACTGCTGCCTTTCAAGCTGCTACCCTGGTGCTGGAGCTCAGAGGGAGTAAGTTTGTGTGTGGGTTCTTTAAGAGGAACTGCTTGGGTCTCTAGAAGTTTCTTCCACTACTGATTCAATCCCTGCTGGTTTTTGCAGCCAGACGTTATGGGGACTTATCTTCCTGGCACTGGTACCCTGGGCTTAGGGGCCTAGCGTGGGTCTGGGACTCCTTGCTCCTTAGATATCCCTCCCAAATTTTTATCCACCATGTTGATGTGGGGCCAGTCTGTTCCATGTCTTTGCCCCTCCCACCAGTCTGGATGGTGTTTTCTTTAATTCTGTAGTTGTCAGACTCCATTAAATTTTATTTTTGCCAGTTCTGAGTGATGCGTGTTTTATAATTTTTATAATTCTGATGTATCTTTAACTTTTTATTTATAATTTTACACTCACTAAAAACTGAAAATATAGTACAGAGAGTTCATGTATAATTTGTACCTAGCTTTCCCTAAAATTAGTAACTTATATTCCCAGCGTATAATGATAAAGACTACAAAACTAACATTGCTACAAGATAACTAAACTATAGTGTTTACTCACAGTTCTCCAGTTTTTTTCCCCCTAATGTCCTTTTCTGTTCTGGGATCAAGTCCAGGATCTCATGTTGCTTTTAGTGGCTGTTCCTTTGGTCTCTTCTAATCTGTTACAGTTCTTTAGTCTTTTCTTGTCTTTTATGATCCTGACAGTTTGGGTGATAACTGGTCAGTTATTATGTAGAGTATCAGTTTGTGTTTGATGTTTTCTCATGGGTAAGTTCAGATTTTGCATTTTTGGCCAAAATGCCATGGCAGTGATGTTGTGCCCTTCTCAGTGTGTTATATCGTAATGTTGACATGTCTTATTTGCTGACGATGTCCACTTCGATCACCTGGTTAAGGTGGTATCGGTTGTGTTTTTCAGTATAAAGCTACTGGGTGTATTTCAGTAAGTAATAAATATTTAGGGGAGATACTCTGAGCACCCCCAGACATCCTGTTTCTTCTCAAATTTTTTGAGGGATGATTTTGAGGGATGATGATGCATGGATGCATCTGTTAATCTTGCCTACAGCAATTATTATTGTGCTGTTGCACAATATGGGATTTTGTATTTCCCTCATTCATTTTATTTTTATTAGTTAGAATTCATCTGTAAGGAAAAGTTGTCCCTTTCCCTCCGTTTGCTTATTTATTCAATTATTATGCTAACATGGACTAATAGACATTTATTTTGTGGGCTATAATCCAATACTATCATTTTTATTTTGTTGTTCTAATTGTCCAGACTTGGCCATGGAGAGTTTTTCGGGTTGGTGCCTATGTCCTTTTGACTTGCCCCATCTTTTCTGAGCACTTCCTTATTTCCTGGTCTACATGATGTTCCAGACTCATCAGCCACTTGTCCAAGGAGTTTTGGTTCTTTTCCTTGGAGAATAAGTATCTTGCCTATAATATGTAGAAAATGGATTCAAACATCTAAACAATATTGTGGATGCATATTTGGTCCAGAGTCTTTCATTTATAGACATCTGATGCTAGAGATCAGTTAGCTCAAAGCAGGAGAGATGGGTTGGGGTCAGAGTGAGAAAAGTCTTAGATGTCCAATGAAGAGTTTGGAATTCATGCAACCAGCAAAGGGACATGGGGCACTATGGATGGGTTTTGAGTAGAAGTGTACATGATATGCTTAAAGTCATGTTTTGGGGAGAGAAGCAGGAAGACAAGAAGTTGATTCAATAAAACATTTAGCGGTAAAGTAAAAGTCTAAATTTGGGACTGCTCTCTGCTCTCCTCTCATGCTGGAGGGCCTTTCTCTTGTTCTCCTGCAGACCACATCCTCCTTATGTCTCAAAGCCTCCTTTTCCAGGAAATCTTTCCTGACCCTCTCTGAGATTTCACCCTTCTCCCTCTGTGTATCCCTGGCCCAGGTTGGTTGGTACCTCCCCTCTACAGGTATTTCATTCTGCCCTATATGCTGGTGCTTCTTTCGATGCTTGTTTCACCAACCTGATTACTAACTTCTTGTAGACAGGGATGTCCTTAGTCATCACTACCTCTTCTCGGTGTCTAACCTAGTTCCTCTCACATAGGAGAGATGCTTAGCTCAGAACTGAGTTGGTTAGAGGACCCATTTATATCACTCTGACATGCTGGATAAATGAAAACAAAATGCAACTATATGCAAATTTCTTTGAAGACATACAATTTTCAGTTAAAATTGCATTTTCTGACAACTTATTCCAGCTTAATGTGTGAGGCAGCACAAGTGTTTCTGAGCACTAGAGTGATACACAAACATAGAATCTGAGCCCACGGAGTAAGTCTGTTCTTAAGATAAATACTAGTCGGATCTATATTTAACATTGCGAGAATTTCATAATAAAATGATTGTCCTTATGGAAGAGACAAGAGCTGTCTTGAAAAGTCCATTTAGCAAGTGCCTCTCAGGACACACTAAGCCTTTTGAAAGCACAGTACATGTCCCTTCCCTTTCTGAATGACAGCATTCCTGAAGGTCAACAGAAATGGATCCTCTTTAGAGTTGTGCTCTTACAGAAAGTGCTGTCCCCTCAAAGTATGACTTAAAGCTATGCTTCAAACATAGCAAGTATTTTTCAAATAAAATCCCACCTCCAAATTTTTAAAAAAGAGAATGATAGTCAATAAGGCGACTACTGTACAGAAAATAGGATTCTGTGATATTTGTCAAGGAGATGCCGTGAAGGCTACCACTTCTGCCAGCCTCCTTTCCTGGGCTCCTGCTGGATTTGGCAGCCTCCCTTCTGGAAGCAGCTATTTCTGTGATGGTTGGCACCTCGAGTCAGGAGGGAAGGAAAAAAAGAGAGAAAAGAGGGAGGAAGGAAGTAAGGACCCAGAGACAGCAGCCATTGCCTGTTTTCTTTCCCACTAGGCAGTGCCCAGCGACCAGCACAGAATCAGGCAGAGAGAAAGGCAGGACTACAAAGGAAGGGTGGAAATGCAGAGCAAGGAAAATGCCAAAAGAAAAGACTACAGAAGTAAGGCCTATGAAGAAAGTAGAGCTCTGCAATACGGGGAACAGGAGACAGAGCAGATGACTCAAGTGTACTTAATGAAAGATCTCACCCGAGAGATTGGGATGGGGTAACATCTTGTTAAACTAACCGGAGTTCCCTCATCCTACTTCTTGTTGCAACGACTTCCCTTCTTCCCTGCCTCCTGCGTCAGCTGCATTCGTTAGCATCATCTGTGTTATGGAGGAGGCGCGCCACTCATTGACCCCAGGGAAGGAAAAGAATGGGAAAGAACAAGAAAATCCCCTTTCTGCTTTTGCACTTTTCAATACATGTTCTAAACTCATAGAACAGACAATAGCTTTGAGGAAAGACTCTCTTTCATTACCTAGAGCCAAGGTCCTGGCACCAATAATTGATTTTTTAAAAGGTTTTATCTATTTATTTTCAGAGAGAGGGGAAGGGAGGGAGAAAGAGAGGGAGAAAAACATCCATGTGCAGAAGAAACATCAATCGGTTGCCTCTTACACACCTCCAACTGGAGACCTGGTCCACAACCCAGGCCTGTGCCCTGACCGGGAATTGAACTGGCAACCTTTCAGTTTGCAGGCTGGTGCTCAGTCCACTGATCCATACCAGCCAGGGCACCAGCAATGGATTCTTAAGACAGCCCAGGCAGCATGGTGCAGAGCGACACAGAAGGAAAGATAGAAACAAAAGAGAAATTTCACTGTCCTTAGACTCTGTTTTATACACACAGGAGGATATATACCTTGTTCCTGGGAGTGTCAAAAGAGTGACTAAGGGGACAGGAGGGGCACTGGATCTAAAGAGGCTTTCATTTGGGATGCGGTAAGTGTACATAGTGTGTGGGCAGGATAACCTGATGCCAGAGAGGAACGAGACACTGGGCTATGACCAGAGACCATGTGGTACAGTGTTTGAAGACCAGATGGTACAAGCTATAGCTCAGTGAAGCCAAGTCACACAGAAGGCCAACCACTCCTTCCCACTGCTTAGAAGCCTCAGCCTGCCCCCAACAGAGCATTCCAGGAGAGTGGGGGCAGGGTACACAGATACACCTAGTTTGTAAAGTTACAGAAAAATAGTGTGTTGTGTTTTAACACATATGGTCATTTGGATTTTTTATTAATCCTCACCCGAAGATATTTCCATTAATTTTTTTAGAGAGGAAGGGAGAAGGATAGAGAGAGAAAGAGTGAGGAAGAAGGAGAGAAAGAAACATCAATGTGAGAGAAACATCGATCAGTTGCCTCCTGTACACACTCCAACCGGGGATCAAACCAGCCACCTAGGTATGTGCCCTGACCAGGAAATTGAATCCATAACCTTTTTGGTGTACAGGATGATGCTCCAATCAACTGAGCCACCGGCCAGGGCAATAACTTGGATTTTTAAAATCTTACCTACTACATAATTATGAGGGTATATTAATACTCATATATCAAACTTAACACTGAATGAGGTTAAACGTATGTCTAAGTTCAGACTTCTAAGAGCATAAAAGCAGTAGCACAGGCCCTGGCTGGTGTAGCTCAGTGGATTGAGCGTGGGCTGGGAATCAAAGGGTCCCGGTTTGATTCCCAGTCAGGGCACATGCCTGGGTTGCAGGCCAGGTCCCCGGTGAGGGCCATGTGAGAGGCAACCATACATTGCTGTTTCTGTCCCTCTCTGTCTCCCTCCCTTCCCCTCTCTCTAATAATAAATAAATAAATATTAAAAAAAAAAAAAAGCAGTAGCGCTATACCAAAGGGCAGTAGAACCTTTCTTTTTCACCTTTTTTTTTTTTTGCATTTTCCAGCTGTGCTAACTGAGAGGTGTAGGTCCCCTATCCCTCACCCTGGGGAACCTTATTTAAAGTAATTTGTTAGGTCATAATTCATTAGATAAGGACGTTTTCATTAGCTTTATGTCGATATGAGAAGTCCACACCACCTAAGGTCAAGATCCAAATGAAAAGCACATAGAGGTGATGCAGTTACACTGATCAGAGCAGATGGATCTTTTCTGGAGGGAAGTGGTCCATAAAGCACACAAAGGCTTGAGAGAGAACTTGGAGAACTTGACAATTATGACGATAAAATCAACACAAACTGACTAACTCATAGCATTGGTGCAATGTTGAAAAGCATTAGGAAAGAAAACAGGAGGTATCTGGTGCCCCAGTGAGGTGTATCCAGCTTGTACTTGGAGGAAGGAGGGCACGGGGGCGTGGCACAGGTGTGCATATTGCTCTATTACCCAGAACTAAGGTTCTCCCTGGCACTGGCAATTGGTTTTTAAGAATATGGTACTCAGCCCTGTCTGCGTGGCTCAGTTGGTTGGAGCATCGTCGTATACACCAAAAGGTTGCAGGTTCGATCCCTGGTCAGGGCATGTACCAGAAATCAATGTTTCTCTCTTACATCTATGTCATTGACGTTTCTCTCTCCCTCTCCTCCCCTTCCTCTCACTCTAAAATCAATAAATATATTTTTGGCGAGGATTAAAAAAATGTGGTACTCAAAGACAGCCCAGACAGCGTGGTGCAGGACCAACACAGAAGGAAAGATGGGGAAAAAGGGAAATTTTGCAGTCCTTGGACTCTCCTGCGCACACACAGGAGGAAGTTTGTCTTGTTCTGGGTAGTGTCAAAGGGGTGACTCAGGCGACAAGAGGGAGGACACTTAATCCAAAGAGGCTTTCAGTTGGGATGAAGTAAGAGTGTGTATATAGTGTGTGGGCAGGATAACCTGATGCCAGAGAGGAACTGAAGACACTGGGCTATGACCGGAGGCCATGTGGTACAGTGGTACAAGCTACAGCTCAGTGAACCCAAGTTGTACTGAATCTCATTTCACAAACCCAGTTGTGGACAAAGTAAATTAATTTTTTTAATAAATGAAGTCCATACTTATATTGAAACCCCTTTCTTCCAAGCAATAGAAACTTTAGTTATTTTTGGGTGCCTGTCTTTTCTCTGTGATTGCCTTTCAATTCTGAGGCTTACAAAATGCCCACGAATGAAGGTTAGGGGTGTGCGGAGCATCTCACTTGAGTGGGCATCACTCTTCACCAGCACAGCTGCTTTGATGGGATGTGGACTCTTGTTCATCATGACCAAGTCATCCCTTGTACGAGCCGTATCACAGTGTCTTTGGGTCCGGCTCTGGGTCAGCCAACTCTCAGGACCCTCTTAGGCACACAGGATAATCCTCATGCTTCCATGCCATTCTGGGACTAGAGAAAACTCAACAGGGCCATTCACAGTCATTTGTCACTTTCGTGGCTCTCTTGGGTAAAAGAGAATCATTCCCTGCCCCCAGCACTCTCCTTCACCACTTCCATTCACAGGTCTACTGGGAAGGTTTTTCAAACTCATGTAGACAGCCATACTTACTTGGGGGTCTTGCCTCCTTCCTAGAGTCTATCTGGGAAAGTAAAACCAGGTGTCCTCTGTAGTGTCGTTCCCAAATTTATTTGGAGTTTCGGTTGTGGAACCTTCTCCTTGCTTCGCCCCAGGAAGAGAGCATAATACAGGCCTTTTCCATTGAAGACTCATCACCATCTCAGCGCTCCTCTCTTCTCTTTGCTTCTTCTGTTCTCCTGAGCGGTGGAAGGGGGTCGGGGTGGGTCACTTTCAGCTGGAGAAGGGGGAACGGTGTAGACTGGGGAAGCTTCTCTGTTACTACTTATCACTTCTCCCATGTTGGTTATACACACTCCAGTTCTTTCTGTTCTCTTGAGGCCAAAACATTAAAAACCAAAAAAAAAAAAAAAAAAAAAAAAAGCGAATAATTGAGTCCTTTTGTGCTATTTGCTTTCTGTGGAGTCATCCCTTCCCTGAGGCAGTGGTGCTAAGTCATTGGGAAGAGAATTTCAAGGTTAAAGGAGAGGTGAAAAACTAGTTATATATTCCAGCCACATATATACTACTCTTCCCCAGCCCAGACCTTGCTAAGATTAGTCCCAACTCATCAAGCACCCTGGGAAGAAATCAAACACTGTGGAGTAAGGGTTTAGCCGCTGGGGTCAGCTCCAGTGATCTTACCTTAGATACTTTTGCTCATTTTGGGGACTTATTAGTTCTTCTGGCAGGAACCCAGTTAGTGTATTTTAGAGACCGTGTCAATTAGAGGTCATATTAAAATAAGTTTTAGTCCTTTCCTTGTCTCCTCCCAGTTTGCCTCTTCTTTCTCTCTTTTTCTTCCCACGTCTCCACTTTTCTTAGTCCATTCTGTTCTCTTTCCCCAAGGGCAAGTGCAAAGGACAGGGAGCCATGACCCCTGCACAAGACGACTGTCTTACTAGTAAAATGATTGTGCGTCCTGCATGAACCTTGTATCCGCTTAGCACCTCCTTTCACTTTCAGTAATGCCCAGATTTGAAGGAGGAATTACATAACCAGTCTAGTCCAGCTCGCTCTCAAAAAATATTTGCCCTCAGCTAAGAACAACTGTTTAAATACAATGAGGATTTAAACAAATAAAATATACTATTTCGGGTATGCCAAATATGTCAGGGTTCACAGTAGAGCTAATAATCCAGTGAGAGGGTCAAGGAGATACCTGGGTTAAGTCCCAGTGCAGTCCACAGGTTAAGTCAGAGCTGAGAAAACTTGGTTATGGCACTGAGATGGGAGAGTGAAGTGTTGACGGACTTGACCTTGGAGTCCTGCTCTTGGGCATGTGGATCTAGCTGGGAGTGTTGGGGGTTGGAGTTGCGGTGCGGGTAGGAAAGGAAGAGAAGGCTGCAATGTCTTCCAGCCTGGAGACTTGGCAGATGTCAGGTGGTCCAGGGATGAAGCTGGAGCAGAAACAAAGAGGTGAAGAGAGAGGCTGGCCGAGGAGCTGTGTCTTCCCAGCTGACAGTGTTGAAGGATTTAAATCAAACTGCCCTGCTCTTAAAGGGCCCCCTCACGTGCTGGGTGTACTTCAAGAAGTAAAGTTTGCAGACGTTTTGTCTTCCCCAACAGCAAGAACACTTGGTGTTGCTTAAATAATTCCTGGATTAAGAACCACTTTCTAATCATCTTCAGTTATCATTTTGTTAAAGAGGGAGGAGAACGACACAGACATGCACTCACTTCTGCAGCACACGCATTGAACTTGGACCAAACCAGAAATACGCGTAAAGACGGTATCTTTCATCCAGCTCCATGAACAATGCTTACAATCAATAGCCTTTCATTGAAAGCCATAGATTTGCACCAAAATTACAGCAAAATGTGAAATCCTTATTTATGTAGCAGCTGTACCTATTCTGTCATGTTTAGCTTAAAATAACTGGGAGTGTCCACCTGGCAGGGTTCTGAGCACTGAAGACTTTGAGCTTGGAATAAAAAATTTAGAAAATTCACAAAGTGAATATTCAAAAACTTGCTATATATTATTATCTTTCAGTGTTAGGGATGTACAGAGAATACACAAACGAAATGACTAACATTAAAGCCATTGAGGAATGTTTCATAGTTAGATTAAAAGCACACTCAGTTAGTATATGGGGAGTTTGTTTTGTCTTGTGACATCATTTCCTCTTGCCCCAGGAAAGCATGTTTTGAAGAATAGAATAAAGAGCACTCAGTACACACAGCCCACCCCCCACAGTCACTGAGGAAGTGACCGGTGTGGCTCTCTGGGGGACGAGTCAATCTGGATTACCGGACACCCAAACTGAGTCACAGCCAGATGGCCAAGTGCAGCCCATACGTCATCCAAACCACCAATGCTTCTACAACCTGGTCAAAATACTCTTGTTTATTATGAGAATTTTAAAAAACACAATGATGATTCCAGCTACAAAAAAGAAAAGAAGAAGAAAATGAATGGTAGTGGTTCAACTTTGAGCATAAAAATCTGGGTGAGCCTAAGAATCACAGGGGTCACTTGTCAAAAATGCACATTCCTGGGCCCGGCTCACAGGAGTCCCAGTTGCTGGGAGTCTGGGTCTGATACAGGTGCTGCCCTGGCTATGGGGACTGGATGCCAAACGCTAACTCCTCTGGGCTGGGGCCAAGTGAGAAGAGGCTGCTGAAAACTCACCAGCCAACACGGCCATGGCTCTGCCCCACCAGCCAGCTGGGCATCAGTCAGGGCCAAGGCAACACCATGTCTTAAAGAATTAAGTGCTTTTGTAGCTAAGTGGGCGGCAGCAGTGCTATTGTCCACCCAGAGCTCTACCAGGGAAGGCAAGAAAAGCTTAGATCACAAATGTGGGGGCTGCCTTTCCAGACGTTCACCCCAGAAAATGAGAGGCTACCTTCCCCTGACAAACACCAATGAACTCAGTCAAATTTGAGCCCTTCGTTAAGGTTAGCCTTGCCTCCTATTCCTTCCCCTGTGAGCCTAGTTCCTCATCTAGTTCCTTTGAACCGGAGGCTTTTGTAATCCAGGGCTAAGTGGAAGATTTCTCTGGGTAAGCAGAAAAGTACTATTTTGGGATCCTCTTTATTTTACGATTTTGCATACAAAGAGTAGGCAGCCAGAAACACACATGATCTGGTTTTGTTTTGTTTTGTTTTCTGTTCTTTGCAATATAATTCTCATTAAAGCTAAGCAATATTATTTTTTAAATCACTAATAGTGGGCACAACTGACAAGACAATGTGAAGTGGCATTTATACACATCACCAGCATATATACAGGCCACATGGCACCCTCCAACTGCCCTACATTTCTGTTAAAAATACACTCTTCCCCCTGCAGCTCCCCCTCCACACACATGTTCTCATGTTCTCTCACTCACAGCTTCAGTATGGAGTCCACATTTTGATTTGGTCAGGATGTTAAGGATCTTGCCAAAGATGATCAGATCTGTTCCCGTGAGATGCCACTAATAAAGGAACTTGGGTAATAAAAAGTCTCAAGAACAAGCAGAAGAGAAGCAGGCTGCAGATGAGTGAGCCACACTCTGCAGATGGTCTCGGCGGGCTTAATGAAAGGAGGTTCAAGCTGCGGACCTTGGGATCTACAAATTGGAGAAACAAACATCAATTTGTCTACCACAGTGCCTCTGAATTACATACGAATAAAATTGAGTTGTCTTGGGATCTGAGTTATTTGGCTTTAAACTTGGCTAGCAGTACTACTAACTATTGATCTGTTCATTTATGATGGTTAAGAACAAGACTTTTATGGAATCTACCAGAGCCTTGACCAGAAATTCAATGCCTTTTATAAAACAACCTTAGCCACGTATTATCCATGTGCTCATCGACAAGACTTCATCTGGGGCATTTCTCGGGCAGGCTTGAATTCACTGACTATTCATAATACTGAAAACCTCCTAGTAAACCCAGGCCATTTAAGTTTCTAATTATCTGACCCATTATACATTATCTTAATACTGATGACTCTCTAACATGCTAATAAAAAGAAAGTGTGAGTCATTTTCATATGTTTCCTTTTATGGGAAATGAATCAAAGACGCATGTCCCAATGCTTGTGTTCAAAGTTTATTTCAAAGCTAGAGTAATTGGAAACATTTCTCTACATGGAAAATGTAAAAGTTCTTATGCCAGAGCGGAAACATAAGTAAGTCCCGTGGGGCAGGGGTGAGGACCATACTGGTGTGAAACTGGGAAAGTCGGGGCCGAGTGAAGGGAAATGCTGTATGTGCTCCTTATGGAGGGTCCTCAGTGAGCGGTTGTTCTCTCTCAACCTTTTCTTCACTTTCATAAGTCTTGTTTTTCTTTCACCCACCATACCCACCAGACTTCCTGCCTCCTTTTTGAGAGGTCTAGTTTTCTATAAACAAACGGTCCTGAAAGATTGACTTTCATCATCACCATATTTTGGATAGAAGCCCATCTCATTGGGCTGAAGACACTATGCAAGTTAAAGGAGCATCTGTATGAAAACGAGCAATAGGCATCCTTGGATATCTTTAGACTCATTCCCAGTACGACCTTAACTGTCCCTCGATGTCACACATTGCTCAGCCCAGCATGCAAATGATCCTCCTGCATGGACCACTGCTCTTTGAAAAAATATTTCCATATAATTTAGGACAAGGCAATGCAAATTATTAATAAACAGATGAATAATTAACATGTGATCTCATCAGGAATTAAAGAACAGCAAATTCAAACAAAATCAAGATGCTTTTTTGCATGTGTGAATTGATTTGGAAAATGTTTTCAATAATTATAATGCTGGTATTCCAGTTAGAATGCTTTTAGGCTTTAGTAATGAAACAATCAAATCAAACTTCTGAAATAACATGTATAAATATATCATTTCAAGTGAAAATGAAACCAGAAAAGTTAGTGTTTGTGCTGCCTGTCACTATCAGAATCAATAAGACAAGGACTGAATCTTTATGAGCACTTTATTCAGATGCTGACAATCTGAAAAGATGGTGGGTTATGTACCCTAAAAACCGTCTTCACGTCTCATCTCAAGCTGATCTTTTTATAAGGAGAAGAAAAGGGTAGATAGGGGGTTTGGAAAAAAAAGTTAATCAGATAACAGTTGCAATCCAGCAGTGATTTTCCTAGTACTTCTTTATCTGCTGATCAACAATTCTTTATCTGCCCCATGAAGGTTCCCTCCCTAGAACACCCAAAGAAGAATAACCCTGCCACCCTGTGCCAGGCCAGCCCAACCCTAGGCTGTGCTCAGAGCTTCTTCCTATCCAAAATACTGTCTGTTGGGAAATGCAGCAGCTGCAGCGTGATCATCCAGGCATCCTGGAGGAAGAGACCCAAGAGCCAGGGAGGGCCAAGCCAGTCCAAGAGCCCAAGAGCACTTCTTTTATTTCAGATCTTCTTGCCCATAATTCCATGCGCTCTGGAGGCATTCAGCTTCTCTGCCAATCCCATCCTAGGCCGTTTACCATTGCCTCAGGCAAACTCCTCCTACAGTTCCTCCCTACTTTTCCCCAGTGATCTGATCGGATTTCTCTGTATCAGTAGTAATTCCACTTGTAGGAAAGAAGCCCATGGAAAGTATACCTAAATGCAGAAAAGGTTTTATGTTAAAAAATGTAGCCTCTTTTGCAATTAAACAACAACAACAAAAACAAAAACTTAAGCATCCCAAAATAAAGAAACATGTACATAATTACAGTACATCCTTTTGATGGACTACTCTCTAGCATTTTAAAATGATGTTTACAAAGAGTTTGGAGAATATGGGGAATGCTCATACTATAGTGTTAAATGAGAAAGCAGGATGTCAAATTGTATATATACTATAACTCTGTCCACATAAAATATTAATAGCAACCCTCTCCTCAGCACCTACTGTGAACCAGGAACCTATACGCTCCTTGCGGCAACCCCAAAATGCTCATTTTGCAATCTAGGCAACAAAGCCTCATAGACGTTCAGTAGGTTTCCCAGAATCACTCAGCTAGCAAAAAGTAGAACAGGGATTCAGAGTCAAAGTCTCTCTGGCTGTTTGAACCATGGCCTCACAATTTGGGACCAATCCTCTTTCTTCCTCCTTTTTTCCCTTACCAACTCGCTAAGAGCCTTCCAGGCCCCAGATGCTTCTCTAGATGTTGGATCCTGGTCTACTTCATACGTTAATCAGAAATCTCTCCTACCACGGCCACCATGTTAGGAGGGATGGTGTACGTGTGATCACAGGGGTAAAGGTAGCAACTGAAAATCTGTGAAAGATGGGGGTGGGGAGCCAATACATTAGAGATCACACATTATTTCCCTTAGAACAATACTTACAGCCCCACGCTGGTGGTAGACTTGCAACTGATAAATGCAAATTATTGATTTAAGGAGAAAAAAAGGAAAGACAATCATCTGAACATCTAATGTTTCTCTTGTCTCTCACAACTATCTTTGCTAGCCTACAGGTACATGGAACCCTATTAGGCACATTGGCCAAAGACAAAATCCGTTACTGCAGAATTGATCTGAGAACAGACGAGCTTTGTTTTAGTATTTATCCGATGACCTAGAGGACCCTCCATCAGGCCTCAGTGCTGCGTTTTTGCTACTGTCTCCATATTGGAACTGGAAAGCCCTGCTGTGGGGCATGAGGGTTGCGGAATGGTGCGCCTCTCCAAGTCCCCTGGTTCCCTTGTTTGTGCGAGAAATGCAAGGATAAAACCACCGTGCAGGAATAATGAGTATCACATCTGACTTCAGAAAGCCTATTGCAATAACAAATCAGAAACGTCTTCAATAAAAATGACTGGAGATAAGAATCATGCAAAGATCAGTTCTTTTGGAGGAAACAATATATACTTTGTGGGATTTTTTTTATGCTGAGGTTTTTAAAAGCTTGTTTTCACTTTCATTTAATATTCTCAGGTATATTTACTACGTCTGATATTTCATATCCAGCAATGTATTAGAAACAGGAAGAGAAGAAATTCATGTGTGACAAAATCATGACCTTGGCCACCTTTATATGCCATATCTGTGCAGATCTCCCGGTGGCCATTTTACCTCCAAAGTCCTCCCAAGTCATCAACCCAGACACCACAGATGCAGCGTAGGAGCCCTGGGGCTCCCTCCCACAGTCCAAAGGGAAATTCTCTGGAGCTTGGGAAAATGAGATTATTTCTGGGCTGCAAACTCTAGAGATGTCCCTTATTCCTGCCCTTGAGAAGAACTGTGTCAGGGCCAGTGACATACTGAGGCAAGCGGTGGTGGCCAGGAGAGCGGGAAGAGGATAGAGCCAGAGAGTAAGGGCAAACCAGCTTTGAGAAACTTGCCAGAGGAGAGAAGGGGAAGCCAGCTCTGCCTTCAGACCCAAGGGACACATTTCAGGCCAGGAACAGGAAATAAGCCCAAAGGGTCAAGAGACGCTGGGCAATTGTAGTGATGGAGCAGGTGATGGGGAGAAATGGGAATGAATCTTGTGGGTTCAGGGCTAGGTTCTGCGAAGCTCTTTTTTTTTTTTTTTTTTTAAATCAAATGCGAACTACAAAGAGCATGAGTCCCACTGATTTAAAAGCCCCATGTTCTCGGAGGAAGCCTTTAAAACCACACACAAAGGCCCAAGTGCTGGATGCTCACACAGACAGTGTTCCAGAGAAGACAGAAATGGTTACTCTCATCCAGAAGTTGTTATAATTAGTCTTTGTACTTTTAGTCTCCCTGAAGTTGTTCTGAAATAAAAATGTGGAGGTAAATGGGCTTTGGTAACAAAAGGCGACAGTGAGCAGCACGTTTAGGGCCTGAGCTGAGTAAGTATTCTGTCAACTCTTGCCTACGTGAATTGTCACCATCGGTAATATTTTTGACTTTTCTGCCTCAACAGGCATGCTACCATAAATGACTGCCATTCCCGATGGCTCACTGGCTGTGAGAGAATGGAATTATCAGGTGTGGAATCTGAGAACCAGGGCTATTCCTCAACGGGCAGAAGCCAGAGGGACCCCCCGCCACGTCCCACCCCCCAGTTTCTATCCCTGCTGGATCTGTTGAAATGAGCAATGACAGCTGCCTTGACAACACCCAAGGCTAAGAGACAAACACAGAGAAAGGAAGAAAGGCTGGGAGGCAGGGAGGTAAGGCTTTATTACCTTAGGGGTGGTCCTTGACTTCCCATCTTCGCAGTCTGCTCAAAAGAAACTTATCATCCTCTTCTGATTTCCCTCTCTCCACTCTTGCCCTGAGGAGAGTTTTTCTTTGCCAGGCCTGTTTTTCTGGCATTTCTGATGTTAGATCAGCAACAGTGGGAAAAGCTCAGAGAGGTAGAAGGAGGATTGTAAGGACTTCTTTTTTAAAAAAATATTTTTTTAAATTTAGTTTTAGAGAGGGGAAGGGAGGGAGAAAGAGAGGGAGAGAAACATCAATGTGTGGTTGCCTCTCAAGCACCTCCTAGGCGACTCCTTCTACTAGACTCCAGCCAGGGCAGGGCTTCTTACAAGAAGGATGGGAACTACACACAATGAAGAGCTGGAAAATTGGGGAAGAGGAAAGACAGTGAAGTTTCATGGACTGGGGTAAAAGAGGTGTTTCTGATTTTGTTTTGCCAGTGAAGTCTATGGTAACCAAAATGTTTCTGAGAGTCTCGTTCTACAAAATTGGGAAAATGAGGAAAGCGGGGCTCAGGCGCTCTTTGATTTCATTTAAGAGATTCAAGTAAACAATACAATTCCTTCAGGGGTACAGCTTCTTTAAATGTGCACTGGCTCTGAGACTGGACCACGTGGGTCATGGCTTCCATAAGGCTGTGAATCTGTAACAGTGAGACCCTGTCCTGCTCCAGCTGTGGACAAACTGATCTTAGCCATGTCACTTGAATCCCTGAGCCTTGGTTTCCTATTTGTACAATGGTGGGAATAGACAGAATTTGTGCTTCTAAATTATGTTCTGTAGGAACTTATTACAAATTATCTGGGAAGAACAAAAGAACCCTAAATTACATATAGTTTGGAGACCCAGGCTGGGTCTCAGTGGATTGAGCACTGGCCTGTGAACCAAAGGGTCACTGGTTCGATTCCCAGTCAGAGCACACACCTGAGTTGTGGGCCAGGTCCCCAGAAGAGGGCATGAGAGAGGCAACCACACATTGATGTTTCTCTCCCTCCCTTCTCCCCTCTCTAAAAAATAAATAAATAAATAAAATCTGTTTAAAAAGTAGTTTGGAAACAAGGGGTGAAACATATTTAGACCAGCTTGCTAGTTCAACAGCTTCTGAGAGCCTTTGAAATTTAGTCAATGCGACTTTGGAATTGACATGAATCTTCCCCCAGTTTATTTGATTGTTGTTATGGCTGAATTGTGCTCCTTCCCAAAATCACACATTGAATCCTAATACCCAGAACCTCGGATGAGACAGTGTTTAGAGACAGGGTCTTTAAGAGGTTAAAGGTAAAGTCAGGTCATGAGGGCAGGCCCTGGTCCAATCAGTCAGTGCCTTTAAAAGAAGACGGGATTGGGACCCGAGCACACACACAGCCGGAGCCCCAGGTGAGGTCGGGGAGAGCAGCCACACCTGCCAGTCAGGGGGAGAGGCCGCAGAAGAAACCAACCCTGTTGATATCTCAGGCTTAGACTTCTTAGATTTCTAGAACTGTGAGAAAATAAATTTTTATTGTTTAAGCCGCCCAGTTTGTGGTACTTGTTATGGGAACCCTAGAGACTTAATACAGTTGCGGAATCCTTTCTCCATCATATGCCCCTTTTGGGGGTTTCTTAGAGTACACCTCAGCTAAATACGGAACTAGATGTTCTTTAACTTTTTTTCAGCTCTACAGTGCCGTGATTTTAATCATGTCAGTTGATGTAAGACATCATATAATTGATCATTAAGGAAATATACAGGACCCGACAAATAATGCCCCTTTTTATTACAAAATCTTTTATTACAATGTCATAAGCATGTAATTCTGTAACATAATAATATCACACTCAAGCACAGCATATGACATTTTAGGTGAAATGTTCAAATTAAAACGATAAATTATTACACCCATATTATTACCCTACCAGCTATACTCAAGCAGGCCTTACTTCTGCTGGGCCCTGTCATTGCTAGGAGTCATCAAAGTTAGAGACCGGTACTGCCTGAGGTGTTGGGTAGGCTTCATGAAGGACGTGGCGGAAGCGAGGGCCTGGAAGGCAACGCAGGCAGGGAGGGTGCCCGAGGATTCCCCAGGAGGCAGGGATTCTCCCCGAGATGTTGAGTTCCCTCGTCTTTGGAGTGGCCAGGATCCTCGTGGCTGCTGGGCTCTGGTTTTGCTTTTGTTTGTTTGCTGTTTAATTTAAGTCCGATTAGTGACCAGGAACCATTTTTAGTAGGTATCTTCTTTCTCGGGGTCCACATTGTCAAGTAAAGGAGGACTGTATTTCACAGGCTCGGAATTCTGCCACCAAGATCTTCATTTACAAAAGAACACAAAGTGCCCCGGCCGCGTGGCTCAGTTGGTTGGAGCTTGTCCCGTACACCAAAGGTTGTAGGTTTGACTCCCCAGTCAGGGAACATACCTAAGTTATAGGTTCGATCCCCAGTCAGGGCACCTCCTATAGGAGCCAACTAATTTATATTTCTCTCTCACATGGATGTTTCTCTCCCCCTCTTCCTCTCTCTCTAAACTAAAACATATTCAGGTGAGGATTCAAAAATATAATAATAACAACACAAAATGGACAAGGAAGAAGACATTTAAGGTGCTGCAAAAACAGCACAGGGGTAAAGGTTCTCAAAAAAAAAGAGAGGGGTGAATTCCCATATCTCTCTCTGTGGGCCCTTTCTTCACGCTTAGAAACCCCACTGCAGGAGCATGGAGACCCAGGAACGCTGGGATTTCTGGAGTCCAGTTTCAAACCTTCACAGGAGGATCACCATAAAAGGACTGTAGTGACATTTGCTTCCTGCGGGACAGCAGTGCTTCACACTGGCAGATCTAAACAACTCGAGCTGTACAAGAAAACAAACAAATCAGGGCAGAAGTGGACACAGGCTGCTTTAGGCACCTCCTACTGGAGATCCTTCCCCTTTGCAGGGGTCGACCAGAGGCCAGGCCACAAGAACAGATACGCCGGGTCCCTGATGGTGGTTGCAGAGTAGTTTTTACTTACTCAAGTCCTTGTTATCACAAGCCATTTTCTCTAAAATGCATGTCATATATAGTTTCTCAGTTGTAAAATCTGGCAAGATAATCAGACACAATTACTCTCTTCACTTGCGCTGTGGGGAGAGCTCATTTCTGGCACGCCGAGGGCCTTGCTGAGCTTACAGCACATCAGATACTGTGCCGCCCTCATTTGCTGCTTTGCAAACACATGCCCTTAAAAAGGACAGCAATTTCATAACAACGTTGAAACAGCAACTGGGGAGCAAAGCCCCATGGCCGGCGCTCACCCAACCAGAATGCCTCGCTATTTTTATCCCCCTAGCAGAACGTATTGAAGGAATACGGAATTACTTTTGTGATTAAACGTGGCCAAAAACCTCACAAGTGTTAATGTCTGGAAATCTGTTACAAATTGGATGGTAAGCACCAGCAAACTGCTATTTTTTTAAGTCTAAAAATAATTCTTTACACTCTTGTGTGTAAGTAATGCAGCAGGAAGAAAATTTAATTGAATTGGTTGAAAGGGTTTGATGTTTAGTAGTCAACTCCTCAATTCCTAAATAACATAGTGGGCATGGTCCTGTGAAACTCCCACACGGAGAGGGTCAGCTGCTGCGGGCAAGGACAGAGGTCCTGGCCATTCTTTGAATTTGCAAATTGTAGTCATACCGGCCAAGCGCTGGGCTCTGGAACCCGAAACTCTTCTTATTCTTGTTCTTATTCTCACTCTCTTTCTCCTTCTCCTTCTTCTTTTGAGAATTTATGTGCGTGTGATGGGAGTGGGTTAGACACGGGCACAGCACGAGGGAGGATCCACTGACCGGGCAGCACTGTTGGAACCGGGCCGACTGCGTTGGCCATGTGAAGTCAGTACGGCCCCTTTGGAAATCAGGTCCTTTTTGTTCTGTCGCAGTAGGGAACGGAGTTTTCAATCAGGGTCCATGGGAAGTGGTCGGTGCCAAACCAGCTGAGGCACAGTCATCTTGGGGCCCAAGTGGTACAGCACAATCCTTCAACTATCCAAATGCTGGCCCTGCACTAGCACCTTCCAGAACACTCACTCCTGTGTTCAGTCCCACATTTTCTCCTCATTCCCTGTCCACGCCAAGGAGCCCAGCCATACTCTGACAGTTTCCTTTTTGCGTGGGTCGAGACCCTACACCTCTCATGTCCATTGGTGTTCTTCTTCCTCTTTCAACCACGTCCAGTGGGCCTGGTCCATATTCTTGGGAGGTCTCTGTTCTATTTCCTCATCACACTCCAGTTCTGTGCCTGTGTTAGTCTCCTGGAATGCTCCTGAAACTCCACCTAAACTCTGGCAGCCTTCTCTCCCGAGAACTGGGCCCTATCTTCTCACTCCATCTTCCAACAGCAACCCTGCTTCCATCTGCATAGACTCTGCTGGACTGAAGGACAAGGACCTCCACTGCCTGGAGCCCTCTGATGCCAGGCCCGATCGAGCGGACTGCCCGGAGGAAAGCACTGTGTTTCCAGGACAGACAGTGGCAGAAGCACGGGCTTTACAACTCTCCTGCCTTTGTCGTATGGAATGCATGTTAGGGTTTCCAACTAGTTGACAAAGGCAAGCTTTTCTTTATATGTTTCCAGCTAAAAATGGGCAAGGAACAGAAGAATTTAAAAATTATCATTTTGGAACACCAGATTTCACAATGAGTCTACTCTAGACAATGGTCAATGACTGCTCAAAGTATTAAGTAAAATTTTGATGAGGGCTTTTTATAATAGATAGATCAAGTCTGATTAGCCTGTTGAGTCTTAAAGGCATTAATGGAAAGACATGCAGACATGAGGGTCCTTTTGACGTGATTCAATGGGAAGTCATAGCCCTACCATCAAGGTATCCTCAAAAATTTTTGAATCTGAATGTAATCAAATCTTTATATGTAAATGCTAGTTTACAGATTTATGGGGAATAGAAAAATATGTTAAATGTCATCATGTGGACTCAGCCAAATCTAGATTGAGATTCTACCACAAAGTGAATGGCCTGATTTCTTTCTCTCTTTTCTATTTTAAAGAGTTTATTTATCTTTAGAGAGAAAGGAAGGGAAGGAGACAGAGAGGGAAAGAAATATCGGTGGTTGCCCCTTGCATGCCCCTAACTGGGGGCCTGGCCCACAACCCAGGCATGTGCCCTGACTGGGAATTGAACGGGTGACCCTTTGGTTCGCAGGCTGTCACTCAATCCACTGAGCCACACCAGCCAGGGCATGACCTAGTTTCCTAAAAAACAGGGTTAACTGTTATAGATTTTAAGACTTAAGACCATACGAACCGAGTGAACTATCTGGGTGAATGTGTTCCGTACATGGTGAGGTTGCCGAACATCAGGCCCATTACTGTGACTGCCATCCCATGTCTCAGTCCCAGACCCACCGGTGGGAAACATGTGAAAACAGACTTCAAAGAACGGTACGCTCTATTTTCTAACACTTCTGTCTAGAACATTTGAAGAACCTTAGACTTATAAGGAAAACACAATTTCCTAATGAGGAAGGGGAAGCTATGGCAAACAGATGGTGTGATACACCCAGCCTGAATCATTAAGCAATGGCAAAACCGAAAATCTAACCAGATCGTTATATTTAAACCTTCACACGCTTTCTAAAAACCTTCTAATCACAGAAAAATTTGGACGACCACATCTACACACCCATATGTACTCACTTCAAACAGTATGGAAATGGTATGTGCTTATATATGTACACATATATGTTGATAAAATTTACTAACATATGTTCACATATGCATCTACCTTAGCCATGAATAGATAATAAACCTTTTAATTTTTTTCTCTTTCAAGTAAAATCACACGTAGTAAAACAGTGGCTATGGGTACTCATGAGAAATGCGTTCATCTGTATGATTTTCTCTCTTCAATCACCAATTTTAGTTTTTGTCTTCGTGGATGGCAACCTTTCTAAATTGTGCTTCACTTTTCTTCGAATCTTTTTTTCCTTTGGTTAAAATATATTTTATTGATTGTGCTATTACAGTTGTCCCATTTTCTTCTACCCTTTATCTCCCTCTGCCCTGCACCTCCCTCCACTAGCATCCCACCTGACCCGCCCCCCCCATCCCTGCTTAGTTCATGTCCATGGGTCATACATATAAGTTCTTTGGCTTCTCCGTTTCCCATACTATTCTTAACCTCCCCCTATCTATTTTTTACCTACCATTTTATAGAAATAAACGCTATAAAATTTAGAAATAAGACTTAAAAGAACACAATGGACCAAGGGCATTTCACATATTAGAAAACAGCCAGCACCTCAAATTCCTCAAATAAACTTCAAAGGTGTATATTACATCCTAGTACAATCATTCGCAATGATCACCCCAAGGTATCAAGAAAGTGCTTGGAATTCTTTTTAAGAGTCTTCCTTGAATTTCTACTGCTGTGTTTTTAACTTGCATCTGTAGTAGCTACCGGCCGTCCCTTCTGATTGCTGCTTCTAATTTGTTTTATAACCAGAAAACCAAGCTCATTCATTTGTGGGCAAAATGAAGGTGAAGAGGTTCCGCTGAGCACCTAAGAGGTTTTTTTGTAGGTGAAGTGCATGACCTTGAGTGCCTGGACTTCGTGAATATCACTTTGCCGCTAAGAGGCCTTTGTGTTTCCTATCAAGTTTTGAGGTATGTTTTACATAGCTGAAAGAGGCTGCCAAAAAAAAAAAAAAAAGATTGTTCAGAAACACAGATAAAAATGTATCCTTGGAGTGTACTTGAATCAGAGGCTTCCATTAACTCCTTTTAAAAAAACTATGACTTATTCCCATGGAAAAGTAAATACTGCTTTTCTTAAATTTACGATGAAACTCCATTATGCTGAGACCCCAAACTTAGATTACAAACTATCCTTTTAAAGTGAAAACAGATTTAATATCTTCATATCTTCCTTGGATCTTATTGGTATGAGTTCCCTGTACATACCAGACCTCTGACAAATGCAAGTTTACAATGAGTATACATGTTTAAGTCTCCTTCACATACAAAAGCCTGGCAGTATTATGAGCATTTGATATTCTTAATGTTTTTCTGATTAAAGAGGATTTTCTTGGCCCAATTGGAGTGATGCTTAGATATAGATAGGGTAGGCCTGTGAAACTGATTTTTGTGAATTACCTGGCTGAAGTCTGATTCTAGCCCTCTCACCTGTATGAATCTTGCTCTCTCACTCTGTCCCTCCTCCACGGTATGAATTACTGCAGGTCCCCAACATGATGCACACATAATGTCCCCAACCCCAGCCGCTTTCAGTTAGATCTTGGTGCCCTCAGTTCATCCAGACTAGATAAATAGGTTAAGTGCTTGGAAATAACCAGAACTCTTCAGGTCCTCTCCGTAATATCCACTAGTGCTTTCTGCTGCATCAGACTTCAGTACTCATCCCCATTACGATGGGCTCACCTTGCTCCTTGCTTTCCTTGATTTTAGCCTGTGCACAGAGCAATGGATGTATGGCATCAGAGCACCAGCTAGGTAATCCCTAGGCTTTTCTGAGCTCAGTAGCTCAAACACATGCAGAATCCTGAGTGCATTACTGCAGGAACAAAGCATTTCCATCTAAAATAAGATGTCCATTAGCGCATCCTGTCAACATTCTCTCCACAAAACTGGGGAACTCGCAGAAGGAAGCTGAGCTGATTTGATGACACCCAAATCCCTTTTAATTATGGTGAATAACCTAGCTCCTATTAGTATTTGAATCAGACAAATATATAATAACCACCACTCATAAGTTTTATCTCTTCAAAAGACAAATATCTTTATAGCAACAAACTGGTCTTAATCTGGGGATATAGAAATTCTCAAAACATATCTTCTGCATCATTGCTCACTTCTGGGATATTTTGCTTTTACTCACATTTTAATAAAGCATCAGTGAGTGATGAGAATATGAAAATTGCAAAAGAGTTTTGTTTTCAGGATCAAGAGTATTCCCACTATTTTAATTTCAAAAAGAATTTGCAGGCTCCCACTTACCTGTCTGGAAATATTACACCAAGATAACAATTTATTTATTTGAGATCTACAAAAAACTCAGAGCTTATACAGCCATTAGAGGGTTCCAGTTACCTCACTCAGAGCACCTGGGTCCAGGAGATCAAGGTGAAGTTTAACCTCAGTGGGACTCCCATTCATCCCGAAAGCACCTGTTCTATTGCTGGTGGACCAGCCTTCGGTCTACCCTTAAATATTAAGGACTGAATAGTCTACACTCGTCTGAGCCGATTTCAAATGGAGAGCAATAATCAGCAACGTGCAGTTGTTAAGCGCCTAGGCTTTGGAGCCTGAATGATACACCCAAGTTCAAATTCATGTTCAAATTCAGCTCCACCCCTTAACAGCTAGGTGACCCTTGACATGGTGCTTAATGTCTTGAGCTTCATTTGCCTCATCTGATGAAGTGGAAATGATAACAGTGCACATGGGTCTAACATAGAAAAAATGACAGGTGTTTCAAGCAGAAATGGATCTAATACAGAGGAAGAGCGCGCACAGAATTGGAGGGTGGACTGGAGTAGTAGAAGCCAGGTGAGCCACCAGGGGACCGCGGACTTCAACGGCACGCCACCACCGCTAGTGTCCAGAGGCTACGAAGACACTGCTGCGGCCACCGTTGCTTTTCACCCCCACAAAGCTGGTGACCTGATGTTGCAACATGCAATTCCTGCGGCACATGCACACACCCATCTGACCTCACTGACTAGCACCAACAGCAGCAAGCGAATAGTCACTGCCTCACTTCCACCTTCCAAGTCTCGGGCCATTGCCTTTGACAAGTGGAACTTTCTTGCATCTAGAACCCTAGTTTCATAGGAATTTGGAAAACGTAGTCTTTATGTTTCCCACACCAGCAACATGGAAGATACATAGAAACATGTGAATGATGTTAAATGGCGACAGCTCTTGTCCAGCACGACCCCCACCTCCTCAAGTTGTTGCAATGATTACATGAGACAATCTGGATAAAGCACTTACCACAGTGCCTGGGACCGAGAAAACACACAGTGGTCACATGGCTGTTTATATTTACGTGTGTTGGATTATAGAAGTCAAGGCAACTCTTGAGCACGAAATGCCCCTGATAGCAGACCGTTCTGCATGGCGTGGGCCCAGCTCCCACTCAGAAAGGCCAGTGGAAAGCGAGGTGTGGTACACAGGACCCACAGCCATGGATAGGTTCTCCTGAGGGAAATCAGGCCTACATTGTACCTGGGCCGCTCTGAGGCTTGCTTTTTGCTAAAGCTCCCTCACCCTGAATTGAGGCAGCAAATGTTTACTGCATGTCTTTAAAGTAACTTCCTAAAATCTATGCTAAACTTTCCAAGGAGTGTAACCAGTTCAACTACTTTTCCCTTTACATTTGAAAATATCCTTCCTTTTTGATGTAATTAGCAACATCCTCTCCTTTGTTTTCTGTAAAAGGTAACCACCTAAAGCAAGCCTATGCATAGTAAATAAGGACCATCCTCATTGTAATGTGCCCAGAAAAGCAATAAAAGCCTGTCAAGGCAAGGGTCCGGGTGCTCTCCCCTTGAGAGAATGGCCCTGCTGTCCCTTGTCCTCCACAGACTGGTAGTCCCTGTGAATTTGTCTCGTTTCAGCCACAACGCCGTGGACCCCACAAGCCAGGGTCCGCCTCAGCCCCTCACTGCACAGTTCTTCCCTCTCTTCTTGGACACCTTTCCCAACATCAGTTCCTTGACGTCCAGGGCCCTGTCTCAAAGTCGTCTCATTTTCCTCTGGCTCCGACCTGCCCTAGGCTTTTCTCAATTCCCAGTTGTACCCTGTCTTTATTCCTCAGCATACCTCACCTGGCAAATGTATTCTTTTGTTCTTTACCTATAGAACCCAAATTAATAGCAACCAACCAACAAAACAAAAAGGGACCCCATTTCTTAAAGGCAGGAAGACTTAATCTTCAAATGATCCCAGGGTATGGGAAGCATTTACAATCTATCTGTCTAATGCAGGAAAGAAAGGGGGAGAACAATAAAAGTTACCTATCGAAGCATATTGAAGCAGACTGAAAGGTCGCATCTTGCCAAGTAGTTAAAGTCAAATCTCAGTGGGCAACTATCTCTAAGGTTTCTAAATCAGAATTTTAACCACGTTCCCTGCCCAAGATTGTAAAGCCCTGAGAGATCATCAAGAGTTCTGGTAATATCTCCCAGTTCCAGATGGTAAATTGAATACGTATGATTTCCATCTCTCCCTCTCAAGATTTGATTGAAATGGTGGTAAAATTTAACAGGAAAAAGAAAAAACTATGGCAGTACTGAAAACAGGAAGGGTAATAGAAGCAGATCAGAGATTTTTAATGAATGTCTTGAAGAGAAAGTCAATGGGGATTACGCGGATGGATAAATGGAGGTAACAGACGAGAAGTCTGGACCATGAGGAGAAGAAGGCTTGGCAGGGAGGAGAGCCATTCTTCAGGCAGAGAAGGGAGCAGCTTTCTTGGCAGAGCCAGGCTCCTAGTCGGACAGACAAGGCGAGGGGGCTGTGCTTCCTCCTTACCACCCGGCTGGACCGGCGACCGGCAGGGAATCACGGTAAGCAGAACAGGAGCTCCGCCTGGGAAGGGACTGGGCAGGAGGGATGTGGGGGGAACTCCGGATCTCCACAGCACACCAAAGGGCTTCCCACACTTTCAACACCAGTGGAAAGTCTGCTTTATTTCGGCAGGTGTGGTGGTGTTCTTTACCCTCACTCCTTCGATGGAGGCCATTTGTTGACATTGTTCCACTTTCACGGAACCAAAGTCAACCCAACTGCTCAGGCAAGGAGCCAGGAAACAGACCGAGAGAGGGCCCCACACACTCGCATGGCCCTTCAGAGGTTGTCAGACATTTGAGAAAAAGCAAAAGTATGGATTAAGAAGAAATGTTAAAAATAAAAAAAAAGAGGAGAAGGAAGGAGGGGAGGAGAGAAAGAAGGAAAACACACGTTCTGGAGAAAACAGAGATACTATCAGATTCAGAAAACAGTTTGAAAATTCAAATTAGTATGTCATAGTGTTGAGAAAATTTTGTATCCATAAAACAAGAATATGCTGCCATGGAAAGAGGATCAATGACAGAACAGGAAACAGTCTTAGAAATTAACATTATTACTGAAATAAAAAAAATTTATTAAAAAATTTGGAAGGATATCACCTGGTACACAGCAAATACACAAATGTCTAAAATATGAGCAAAAACAATAAACATAGCAGATTACTCTAAGGACTTCAGCATTCCACTAAATTAGATCTTAAGGAAGATGTAACAGAAAATTAAGTGGGATAATTATTTTCTAAAAAAATACTAGAAAATTCCCCAGAGTTGAAGGTTTTTGAAAATTTTAAAACCTTCAGAAACAGCCAGCATCAATGGACAAAGATAAGAGAGAAGATGAAATGACTCCCATATTGTAATTTATTTGATAATGCTATTATTTCTATGATAACCAGCTAAATACTTGTTTTTTATTTTTACTTTTACCCATATAAATGTAAATTAAACAATTTAGATGAACCCAGTGGAGTGAGTTTTATTCCTGGATCCTGAAAGGCACCCACCAGCTCTTGCCTTCAACCTTGGGTGGCCTGACTTGTCCATGATTTCCAGTCTTCCTAGATCCTCCAAAGGTAGCCGCGGGCTCTTGGCTTTGCTGTCTTCCTTCACATAAGTACTGCAGGGGTAAAACAGGGGTGTCTGGGAAGAAGTGCCCCTCATCCCTGTTGGTTATGAACCTGTGTCCCACCCCAGGATTCAGGCCCATTAATCCCTCTGTTGAAGTGTACATTTCCAGCCAGCAGGGTTGCTTGATTAACCCTCATTTACTTCCCACCCTCAACTTCAGAAAGATGGAAGTAAGCCCCAGAGATGTTGGATGACTATCCAAAAGGCATAGCAAATTTCCAAACAATCAGAATAGAGCCAACTCTGCAGTGCTAATTCCCAGGCCATGTTCTTCTTAGCTACTCTCACTTTTCAAGGCCAGTGAGGAGCCTTGGCACTCAAGGGAGCCTGGGTGCTAGACTTTTGGCACCCGAACCTCACACTTACTACAACCTGTAGTTAAGACCACATGTTCATTCAAGTCTCAGCTTTGAATAACCCGTTTGAAATAGAAACATGAAGGGTTACATTGGGAGAGCCTGAGATCCAGGGTTGCAGTACTGACGGCCCGTGGATGTCAGGCCCAGCAGCACTTGCTCAGCACGGCACCCCGACTGTGGGCTTGGACTCTGTGCAGACAGGCCTGACTTTGGGTTCTTGCTGGCCGTTTTTGTGCTATGAGATTCTGGGCTTCCCCAAGCCTCATTTTCCCCATGTGTAAAATGGAGACTATTAACAGCACTGATTTCATGAATTTGTTATGAGAATTAAGTAGAATAATGTTTATATATACATATAAAGTGGCTGGCATATATTCGTTGAATGTTAGCTTTTAATATCCACAATATTATTTTTGTTGTTATTACAATTGACATACTGATTAATCAGATTTATTAAATTGCCCAGGAGACAGAGTGACTGCATAAGCTCCTTAGAAAGAGGGAGAGTGAAATCCAAACGTTGGTCCCTTCAGTGGAGAAAGCACCTCAACGCAGATGGTTTGGAAAGAGCACTGTGTCACTTGGATCCCACCCAACTTTCCACAATCACAGCGACTTTGCATGGGTCATAAAGAGGACATCCCAAATGAGAGCGAGAAGGACCAACTCTAGCGAAAACCAGGGGCGACGCTCGTTGCGCGGAGAGGCCCTCACAGGGGTTCCCTGGCCTGGCGGGGAGGGGGGGGGGGAGGCGGGCAGAGCCCAGCCGTGCAGCGGCTCCCCAAACAGCTATTTTTATCAAGTGTTTTGAGCATCTGACTCAAACTGGGTAGAAAGGCTTTATTTTCTCACTTGGAAAGTTTTCAAAACACCAAAAGGATTTGGTCAAGCGGGAAATGTACCCACTCCAGCCAAATCTTTTTTCAGTGGTCAAAACAAACAAGCAAAATTTTTAAAAAAACAGCAAAAAGTTAATCGCAAATCTGCTCGAGGCCACTTATGGACTCATTCCGGGGAAGTTGTCATTTGTTTGTCAGTAGCAGACAGCAGATTCCCTCAACCAACAGCAGCTGTCACCCCTGCAAAAGGACATCTTTCCAAAATATCTGACTGCATTTATCTGTCTTTTGGCTATTTTTACCATTGTGTCATGCAAACTCCCTCCAGTCTTCCTTGACGTCTTACTTTTCACCTACATGTTGCTTAGTGACCGAGGTACAAGTCTTTACACTTTACAGATGGAAAAGTCGAGGCCCTGAAGTTTAAGTAACGTGAACACAGTAGGGCCAGGCAGAGCTAGAGGCCACATCACGGTTGGCTTAAAACTACCCCAAGCCCCAAGGGACGGACAGTGGCCGTGAGGGAAATGGAAAAGCACTCCAAGGCCATGCGTGCCAACTTGGAGCAGGGCGCAGTGGTGAGTGCGGTGACCTAGAGAGAAGTGGAGCCTAATCGACGCTTTCTTCCCCAGCAAAGAACTGGATAGAGAACGCTCACAGCATCGTCTGTTTGCAAGTGTGAATTCTGTTTTCTCAGCGAAGAACAAAGTGGGCAAACCTGTGTTTATTGTTGCAGTTTACTCTCCATCACTTCTTATTATATATTCACAATCCGAGTAATGTTTCAGACGTGTTTCTGCCAGGCTATGGAGTTCTTTCCTTAACAAGAGTTACCCCAATTATTTTGCTAAAGGGCCTGAACCCATTCATTAGTTTATTGACCTTATGACTGAGTCCCTGCTATGGGCACGGAGCTGGGAATCTGGCAACACAGAGATGAATGAGTCTCTGTTCCTGCCATCAGGTAGTTCAAAGTCCACCAGGCAGAACTGACATGGAAATAAGTGGGTAGATTCATAAGGCAATAGTCTAGGACCCGCGGCGGTGCTCTTCTCTGATGGGAGAGGAAAGGCTCTCCTCTCACTCGGGCACACGTCGTGGTTTCCCTTCGACCTCTCGCTGCCGCCCTGTCCACCTTGTCCAGTTCCCCCTTGGTGTTGACATTTCCTCTCGCATCTCCCTCCCTGCACTTCAGGTCAGACCTCTGACACCCCTGAAAGATACTATTCCAGGACACAGAGAACAGATTTGTCCAAAGAGTACAGATTTTTCCAGATGTCTTCATCGTGAGTTCTTTCATAGAGTAAATCAATGCTGATTCTTTAAAGGAAAGGAAGAGTAAAGTCTCTCTCTCTGGCTCTCTCTCTCTCTCTCTTTTTTTTTTCTGGAGCACATTCCAAAGATTATGATCTATGAAGAATAGTAAATTGAGAAAGAATTCCCGGGCCAGCCTGTTACTAATTTGTATTCGTCTGATTTATGGAGTGGATAGGTGAGGCAATGTGCTTCTCATCTCGGGTCCGAGGATGCGCTGACAGCTCCATCCATCCAGCCAGCTGTCAGAGCCTCGTGCTTCACCGAGGTCCAGCCGGTTCACACCTCCAGATGAGAGAGAAGAGAGTTAACCTTAGTGCCCATGGAAAACCAGCTCACCCTCCCAGCAGAGAAATGCATGTAGCAATAAAGTCCGAGGCATTAGAATTTAAAGACAAATTCCGAACATATCTCTATAATTTTACTTTCTGTATGATCCTGGAATCATCCCCCGGTGAAAACACACCAGCAATGCTAATCTTACCAAAACATGGATCTGTCTTTGCTAGCAAGTTTAAAACGAACACGTGCCCATAAATGCGGGGCAGAGCAAGGAGAGGGGGTATAACGCCAAGGCCACAGCTATACCGGTCCGCGGGAGAGCTGGACTGCAGCCGGACGTCTTTAACAAGTAGAGGCACAAGACAAGGACCGTGGCCATTTGCACAATCACATTAATTTGGTTGGTGATCATTTTAAGGTAGCTTAAAGAATTTTAAGCACATGCAAAAAATCAAAAGCACATGTTTTAGCTTCTAGGTTTAATACATCTTATTTCTTGTCTGTCATCACCTTCAACAACTTTGAACAGTTTTAGATCCCTCTGAGTTTTAGATAACAAAGTTCCTCAAGGACCGAAAGAGGTTCTGTAAGGAAGACTCACAGAATGACCTCTTCTGGAGTCTAGCTCAAGGAGACCGCCTCCACGAACAGTTTCCTCTGTTCAGTCTCCAGCGGTCTTAGAGATCCTGACCATGCTTGGGGCTCAGAGAAGAACTTCTAGAAAGGGGCCAATGCAAGAGTAATACAGCAAGACAAGTAATAAATGTTGGGAGATTGTGGAGAAAAAGAAACTCACATTCACTGCTGGTGAGAATGTAAATGGGTATAGCCACTATGGAAAACACTACAGTGGTTCCCCCCAAATTAGGAATACAGTTACCATATCCATAATATGGACCCAGCAATCCCCCAAAAACTTGAAAACATTTATTCACAAAGATCCCCTATGTTCATTGCAACCATATTCACAGTGGCTAAGACATGGAGACAGCCAAAGCGTCCCTCGATAGTTGATTGGATAAAGAAGATGTGGTGCATACATTCAATGGAATGCTACTCAGCCACAAGAAAAGATGAAATACTGCCTTTTGTGATATGGATAGACCTTGAAAATATTATACTAAGTGAAATCAGTCAGTCAGAAAAAGCTAAGAATCATATGATTTCAGTCATATGTGGTGTTGGATTGCTTCAGGTTAAAGATACAAATTAAATTGGTGGGGGAGGGCACCTGAATTATACAGGATCAGAAGGAAGAGACTAACAACGTATTGGTGGGGGAGACCGGGAGGACAAAGGAGAGAGGGAGACAACTGGGGTGGAGAGTTTGGTGTTTTGCTGGTTAGTGTATGATGTAATCTCTTCTCCATTCCCCCTGAAAGAGCCTATAAAGTCAACATTACCAACTAATGCCTTTGTAGTTCTGTTGAAGGGGCAGGAATGGAATTGAGAGGCTCAGTCTTTGAGGAAGTGCCTGTGAGTGATCAAGGACCACCTAAAGGGCTAAATCTGCACTGGACAATATAGCACAATTGGCAAAGGGTGAGTGAGGGGCAGCACTCCACTTGGGCCCATCATTGCTATGGCCTGGGTAACTTTAAGGCGACAGGGTCACTCTCCAGGTGAGTTACGGAGAGACAGCACAAAAATATCTGGAGATGTCTCTCAACCACCTCTGCCACCTGAGTGGGTGACCTGAGAACAAAAGGCCCCCTCAGGCTGGAGGCAAGAATTTCGTGAGTTTTAATGGAAGCATTTCTTATAGGAACCTGTTTTCAGGCCACCCAGTGTTTGGTATGATGATGCCGTGAGACTGTGAGTATGACTCAGGCTTACCTAGTTGCTTACTTAGTGGCTCTGTAAGTGTAAGCCTGGACCATAAACATCAGAACCACCAGGGAACTTGATAAAATTCCCAATTCTCAGGCCCCACCCAGATCTACCAAACCAGACACTTGGGAGGAAGACCCAGTGATTTGGTTAAACGAGTTGTCTAGGTAATCTCGATACACTTGACTGAGAATAACTGGCTTATGTAATGATTCTCAATGTTTGGTGGCACCTGAACCCCCAATAGAGCTTGTCATATACAGTGTCACAGCATCCCGGGCACGGACACCATGGGTTTTGGCAGCATGGGCCTGGGGGGAACCTGGCACCTTATGTTTGATAAGTTGTGCCGATGACAGAGTGCCCACCCAAGTCTGAGGACTAACGGAGTAACAGCTTAAGAAGAAAGTAAGTCCCATAGCCTGAGCCAATATTGTTGGCAAATTAAATAAATATTGAAATAATTGAGGCCCTCCAGGATAGGTGAAGGAGCTTAATGATCCTAATTAATACATGGTGTCTTGCAGCCCGTGGGGAGCAGGCTTTGGAGATCACATGCAGGGAAGAATTCTTCATCCATAAGCCCATAGCCCCACCCAAGAGAATTCAAGTGGCTTTGGGATGAACGGGACCCCAGGAGTGGCCCCAAGCCTTAGTCATGTCTCACAGGGCAGCAGCTGTGGTCCAAGTGTCCAATCTGGATTAGACAGGGTGCTGTGCTTCTCCAGCAGGATCAAGCATTCAGTGCTCACAGAGTAGTCCTCAGAATCACCTTGGAAGTTGTTACAAACACAGATTCTGATTCTCCACCCTCCACCCCCAGACTATTGAATCAATTGTGGGATCGGGAATCAAGAATCTAAATACTTTTTTTTTAATCTTCACCTGAGGACATTATTTTCATTGCTTTTAGAGAAAGAAAGAGAGGGAGGGAAGGAGAGAGAGAAAGAGAGAGAGAGAGAGAGAGAGACATCAATATGAGAGAGAAACATCAATTGGTTGCCTTCCCATATGTGCCCCCGACGGGATGGAACCTGCAACCTGGGTGGGTGCCCTGACCGGGAATTGAACCCGTAACATTTTGGTCTATGGGATGATGCTCCAACCAGCCACACAATCTAAATTCTTAATGAGTGAGTACCTTTAGTGTCTCTCATGCACATTTAAGTTTGAAAAGCACTGGTCACTGAGTTTGCACAAAGACTGGCTAGCATCTTTAACATTTTCGTAAAAGGCGTATAGAAATGAAGTTCCAGGACCAGAAGCTTTGTCACCTGAATGGAGATGCAAAGCAAATCCTTGTTTTGCATTCCACCTTGGGAAGGGCAAAGGGCCATTGGCTGTGGGTGAGCTCACTTACAAATGGCTGGTTTCCATGTGTTGGCAAAGCACTTAAGTTAGAAGATATGTACTATATAGCATTCTAAGTACATTAAACTTACAATATCTCTGTGGTTAGAGTGCCTGTCTGGTATTTAAAATATTCCCAAAAGTGCTGGGAATATAAGAAAATGCCTAGCCAGCAATATGTCATAAATTTCCCGGCGGAAATTGCTCTGATATAGTTGTAAGTATGAGATTTCCCATAATATTTAATTTCCTCATTTCTCGTTCTTTTTGTTAATCCCATTTCCTTCTGGTGCCCAGTTGAAAAATTCATTAAGTATTTCAAAAGAAGTGAGCAAGTGCACATTTTGGAGACAGCAAAGAAGGGGTGCGGTTAGGGAACCTAGAAAGTCTGTGTTCCCTCTTTGGGGGCTATGGCATGCAGGAGGAAGACCAACGGGGGCGAGGAGTCAGGAGGGAGAGCCAGGCCAAGGAAGGTGCGCCCAGTTCCCGGGGGCCCCCAGAAGTGACTAATGGGAGAAACTGACCAAACCTCCTATTGCTATCCCCACAGGATCCTTCCTAAAAATTGTGCTGGCTGGTCCCCTTTTTAAATTTCTCTGACAAGCTACACTATTATAATAGTAGGTGTTGGAATGCACATGTCTGTCAGTACCCAAAGTTTTAGTATAATCAGATACCTTCCCTATTTTTTCTGCTAACTATTTTCATGTCTACTTCTTATGTTTTTAATTATATTTTATTGATTATGCTATTGCAGTTGTCCTGATTTTTCCCCATTTGCCCCCTCTACCCAGTGTCCCCACTCCCTCAGGCAATCCCCATGCCATTGTTCATGCCCATGGGTCATGCATGCAAGTTCTTTGGCTACTCCCTTTCCTACACTGTACTTTACATCCCCATGGCTATTCTGTAACCACCTACTTGTGCTTCTTAATCCCCTCACCTCTCACCCATTCTCTGGTAACTAAAATCTTTTCTCTTGCTGCTTTTAAGAGTCTCTCTTTATCTTCAAACTTTGGCCTTTTAATTATGATGTGTCTTGGAGTGGGCCTTTTTGCATGCATCATAATTGGCATTCTCTATGCTTCCTGGACTTGCATGTCTATTTCTTTCACCAAATTAGGGAAGTTTCCTTTCACCGTTTTTTCAGATAGATTTCCAATTTCTTGCTCTTTCTCTTCTCCTTCTGGGACCCCTATGATGTAAATGTTGAAAACTTCCCTAATTGAAGTTTTCCCAGAAGCTGTTTATATTACCCTCATTTTTTTGGATTCTTTTTTCTTCCTGTTCTGTGTGGTTGCTTTTTGCTTCCTTACATTCCAAATCATTGATTTGATTCTTGGCTTCATCCACTCTAGTGTTGTTTCCCTGTTAATTGTTTTTTATTTCAATTAGTGCATCCTTCATTTCTTACTGGGTCTTTTTTATGCTGCCAAGGCCCTCACTAAGTTCCTCAAGCATCCTTATAACCAGTGTTTTGAGCTCTGTGTCTGATAGATTATTTATCTCCATTTCATTTAGCTCCTTTTCTGGAGTTTTGATCTGTTCTTTCATTTGGGCCATGTTTCTTTGTCTCCTCATTTTGGTAGCCTCCCTGTGTTTATATGTATTAGATAGAGCTGCTTTGACTCTGTGTCTTGGTAGTGTGGCCTAATGTAGTAGGTGTCCTACAGGATCCAGTGTCACAGTCTCCCCTATCATCCAAGCTGGGTACTTGAGGTGTGCCCTTTGTGTGGGCCAAATACACCCTTCACTTGTAGTTGAGATTTGGTTGCTGTTGGCAGATCAATGGGAGGGATTTACCCAGGCCAGCCAGCTTCAAGGACTGGCTGTGACCACTGACCACCAACCTGCCCTCCATGGAGGATCAGCTGTGCAGGGGCAAGGTGGTAGTGCTCCGACATGGTCTGTAGCTGTCCACTGGGTACACTGGCCCTGGGGTTTCCCCTGGTGGTGTAGGCCAAGCTCAGCCCCTACCAGTGTTTTGCCTGAGGCATCCTGCCTGAGCTGTAAAGCAATCTGAGATGGCTGCTACTTGTGCTGGGCTTGGAGATTCCCAGGTGAAGCCAAACTGAATTTAATCTGGCTTCCACTAGGGCACAATTAAGTCAGGCGTTGCTTGTTTGATAGGATTTAAGAGCCAAGACCAGTTATTTGTATGAAAAAGCACCTTCAGTAGGCTGGTAAGTTGGGTGGGACAGAACCTCTGGGGATCTCCAAAGCAGGTCAAATAGTGTTAGCCAAGTTGATGGAATCTCAGATATGACAGCAGCTTACTGGCTCTGTAGGAGGAGGATTTATAACAGGGACAATGGCCTCTGCTTGCCTTGATGCCAGACACTTCAGTTTCTCCCTATATACCCCTGGTGCCTTTCAAGCTGCTACCCCAGTGCTGGAGCTCAGAGGGAGTGAGTCTGAGTAGGTGTGTGTGGGTTCTTAAAGAGGAATTACTTGGAGCTCCAGAAGTTTCTTCCACTGACTCAATCCCTGCTGGTTTTTACAGCCAGAATTTGTGAGGATTTATCTTTCAGGTACTGGAATCCTGGACTGGGGGCCCTGGTGTGGGGCTAGACTCCTCAATCCCAAGATATACCTCTCAAATTTTTATCTATGTGGGTGTTAGACTAGCCCGTTCCAGGTCTGTGCCCCTCCTACCAGTCTGGATGGATGTGGTTTCTTTAATTCCATTGTTGTCAGACTTCCATTCAGCTCAATTTCTGTCATTCCTGAGTGATGGTTGGTCTCTATTTTAGTTGTAGTTTTGATGTAGTTGTGTGAAGAGGCAACCCATGTCTGCCTATGCCGCCATCTTAACCGGAAGCCCTGGTGTTTCTGCATGTCTACTTCTATAGTATAAACTTGTAATATCTTCTTAAAAATCTACTCTCCCAAGCGCAGCTTCATTAGCAGTCAGCTGGCCTTCTGATTCTGCCTTTCAGACTCTGATTATTAAACCTAAATCCATTCAACATATAAAATCTCTTATTGGAGCCACCAATTAAACCTCAAGTCTCATAAAAAAGAATGGAGTGATTATGGGAAAGTGTTGAGAATAATAATGCTGGGGTTTATGCAGTGCCTTTGCCCAAGGAGCTAAAAGTATTTCCTAACCTTTGTCTGCTAGGGTAGGTTTTGATTCCTATTTTGTTAATTATTTGCATATGACCACATTTATCCAACTGTAAATGGGGATAAGAGTAACTGCCTAACCTAAAACCCAGAGATAATGGGTGAAAATGTTTTATAGAATGTCAGGGAATAGTCATTGTTGCCACCACAGAAACCAAGATATGGCTGTTCCTTTATCTTTAGGCTTCTGGATTTTGTGATGTACTCAGGGGAACCATTCAAGCCTAATAGTGTATGGTCAGCATCATGCCCAGCAGAACAATGGTTCTCACAGTTAACTGTGTCTAAGAACCACCTGGGGATCCCGTTGTTAAAATGCAGATGCTTGGGACCTGCCTGCAGAGATTTCAATTCAATGATTTGGACTGAGCTCAAGAAGTTAATTCACCTGGTGATTATGTGTGCTGGACACTGCTAAAGACACTAGGTGAATGCAAGTACAAAACAGACAAAAATCCACTCATGGTCTATCTGAATTTGTAACAAGCCTCAAAGTGCTGAGACGGATAGCCACACTCTCCCAAAGGCCACACCTAGGACACTAGAGCAGCAGCACACGGCAACTAGCAGCAAGTCCAGTCTGCGCCACACCAACGGTCACAATGATGGCAACTTCAACACATTTCCAAACTCAGATTCTTCCTCTTCTCCTTCACTGGGGTCTATTCTTTGGCCATAATATTTTAGAATCCTTTTACTTGGGAACAATCGGTTCATTCTGGACCTCTCTGAAAGTTTGTTTGCTCAAAGTTTGTTGCTTTCCACATCATTTATATTGATTTCTCAAAGGATCGTCTTAATACCAAAGTCTTTAAGGAGTATGAGGAAACACATCACCTGTTCCAGGGACTTGTGGCAGCAGAATGAGCCAGAATATGTATGAATTCGACCTCTAAGGATTGGAGAACAATTTGTCTAGTTCTAACCTAAGGGTTTACCTTGAATGGTAATTAGTCTTGGACTGGACTTACTCCAAGTCATATTCATTTTCATTTCTTTGTTATAACAATTTTGAAATGGGGGAAAATTAGCTTTTGTTAATGACCCACGCATCCTGTGAAATGAAGGCTCTATTCTGGAATGTGGTTGGTTAATTTCTCTAAGTCTTTTGATGCATCATACTAAGGGGGTATTGAAATTGGAGCTGACTCAGACTAATTGAGCACATGAACTGCAGATGCACAATGGCATTGCACTTTTTTGAAAGAATACCTTTTATGTGCAATATCTAAAAGGATGTCTTAATAAGCAAAGCTGAATTATAAGAAATTCATGTCACCCCAGCAAACCTTAAGTACCCAAAGCTGACAACAAATGATTCAACGAGTAAACTAAAGGTAGAGCAAAGCAACAAGGGCAAATAAGACTTTAAGTTAGCAAAGAAAATGAAGAACTGAAAAATACCTAATAGATTTCATTGAAAAATGTGTCTAGGGAGATTGCTTAAGTAACATTTCATTTAGTCCATATTTTATTTGTTATTTATGTGCTGTTTCCTTCCTCAAAGGATTGGAGGCTTCCCATTTATTCTGTTCACCTGGTGTAAGATAACATTTTAAAGAAAAAGATCATCTCTCCATCTTCTTCTCCTCCCTCCTCTCAAGTTCTCCAACCACTTAAGAATTTCAAACAGGATGAGAGAAGCACATTACTTATCCTATAATACGTTTCCCAACATCCAGTAAAATTGCTGTCATTTTAATAGGTATTTTTATCAATCTCGGAGGCCATCCCAGCTTGAAAAACCCAAATCTATGTGTACGTATTATGTTTATAATTGATGGCACAGGTAAACATCTTGCTTTATTTCCATTTTCTAAAAGTAACTGCAAAACTTAAAGAAGTGTGTGCTTTGGGAAACAAGTTTCCTTTGCCAAGTCTTTCAGAGCCTTGTCCCTACACACCCAGATTTTACACGCACGTGCATCTCATGTGCAACCGTGTCACAGAACATGGCATGGTGAAAAATGTTACGCATTGTCACACATTTTACCTTTAAGAGTTACCAATTTTCAATGGCCACATAGTAGTGCACAGAGTTGATGGAACACAGGAGCAGGGAGAGAGACATTTGGGCAGATGGCCAGGGCACCGTTTGTGAGGTGAGGCCACCACTGTTATTTATGGTGAGCCTTAATATTCCAGAGAAAGCAGTCAGGCACCAAAGAGCTTGTTACTGGGAGGTTCATCTACCAGACATGCCTAAGATGAGAGTGGACTTGGTCTCAACCTTGTTTTGAAACCCCTCCTTATTCATTTCCAGTTTCCTTTTCTAAGGGACAAGATGTTCTGCAAAAATAAATAAATAAATAAATAAATAAATCAATCAATCAGAGAGAACAACTGAAATGAAACAACTCACCCCTGCCTTCGCAGGTGGGAGGTGAGGGCTGGGCGCCTGCTTACACCCCAACACACACGCACCCCACTTCAGTAGAGTCGCAGTGTAGAGGGAATCTAGGACATGAGGCGGAAGAGTAGAGTGGGGATGGGCAGGTGCTCTGGGACAAGAACTTGCCCCTTGTGTTCTTGCACTGTAGCTTTTCTCATTTGTAAAAAATGGGGATATTATAACAGCACTCACTCCAATCTCCACTTTCTGGGATTACAAAAAGTAACATACATAAATATAAGTAAAGGCTCATATGGCACATGGCTCTTATGTAAGCACCACATAAGCGTTTATTATTATCATTACTTTCCCACTCACAGATCAGAGCAAAGGTCAAGTGCCAGGAAATTAGGCCCTGGTCAGGGAGCTCAGCTAGTCGGAGCACTGTCTTGATAGGCCGAGTTTGTGGGCTTGATCCCCAGTCAGGGCACATACAAGAATCAACCAATGGATGCATAAGTAGGAGGAAGAACAAATTGATGTTTCTCTCTCTCTGTTTCTCTCTTCCCCCTTCTCTCTAAAAATCAATAAATAAAAAATGTTGTAAATAATGCCAGGAAATTGAGTAGCCACACCATCAATAATAGTAAAGCGTAAAATTTCCAGTGCAATCCTGGCCCCTTTTACCTATGTCCACTTATTTTTATAAGGATTATAATCCATGGACAATACCTGAGACTCTGTGTATGCATTTTAAGCTCAGAACAACTCCTGAAGGTTTGAGCCTTGGTTTGAACTTCATGCACCTAACCTGTCTGAACGAGGCTGGCATTTGGCTAGTACAGGACTCTGTCATCACCATTACTACCTGCCATTTATTCACCACCTACCACATGCCAGGATTCTATCAGGCACTTCATATAATTACATATGGTGTATTACAACAATAATAATAATACCTATTACGGAATAAGTATTATTATTATTCTTATTCCCATTTTAAAGTCGTTGGAACTTGGGGCTAGAAACATAGTGACTTGCCTAAATTCCAGTGGACTCAGAACATTGGGACTGAAACCCAGTTTTGTATAACTCCCAAGTCTATTCTTCCCCACCACCCACTCCTGTACATTGTGACATTTGTACAAAGATGACTTGAGCCTTGGAGGCTTACACTGCTGATTAAGTAAGCCGGCTAATGCCCACAGATGCTTTGCTGAACTGTTCATGCTTCCCACGCATCCTGGGCTCGATGCCAGCCCTACAAACACCCCGATACCTCCCCACACCCACACCCGCATTTTAGACTCTGCATCTATGCTCCTGACCCTGGCCTGCAAGGCATCCTCCATCTTGCTAATGAAGGATTGCGTGGAATTGACATAGAAACCATCAGATAACGCCCTCTGGCTCTGATCCTACCTGTCTACACCCCTTCCTCCCCCTGCTCACCATTCTCATGTCTGTTGACCTTCTGTCTCACTTTATCTCCTCGGCCCACCCCGGTTTCTTTTTTCTTTCTTTCTTTTTCTTTTTTTTTTTTTTAAGAATTTGTTTATTTTTAGAGAGAGGGGAAGGGAAGAAGAAAGAAGGAGAGAACCACTGATATGAGTGAGAAAGAAACATCGATCAGTTACCTCTTGTACATGCTCTGACTGGGGACCAAACCCACAACCCAGGCATGTGCCCTGACCGGGAATTGAACCAGCGACATTTCGCTTTGTAGTGATACACCAAACCACTGAGCCACACCGGTAGGGCCTCACCCACTCTTTACTTTTTTCTTCTTGCTGGGGAGCAGGCTTTGGGGTTTGTGAAGGCACAAGAGGAAGTCCCCTCTGTGCTGGCCCTGGGCACGAGAACCCCCGCAGAAGTCAAGTGAGGGATATGCAGGTGGCTCATGCTGAGCTGCTTTCTAGAACTTCAGGCATAAGGGGCTCTCACTCAAGACCCATCCTTAGAGCACCGGTTTAGTGCACACTGCTGTTTGGGGACTGATTTGTGTTACCCCTGCCACTCACACACATTCATATGTTGAAATCCCAACTCCCAGCACCTCAGAAGGTGATTTTATTTGGTAACAGGGTCCTCGAAGATATAATTAGTTAAGATGAGGTCTTACTGGAGGGGCCCCTAATTGAATAAATGGTATCCATATAAAAAGGATAATTGTTTAAAAAGTATATTTTATTGGTTATCCTGTTACAGTTGTCCCATATTTTTCTCCCCTTTATTCCCCTCCACTCTGCACCCCACCTCCCACCAGCATTCCCCCACCTTAGTTCATGTCCATGGGTTGTACATGTAAGTTCTTTGGCTTCTCCATTTCCTATAATATTCTTACTATCCCCGTCTACTTTGTACCTACACTTTACACTTCTTATTCCCTGTGCCTTTCCCCCATTCTCCCCACTCCTCCATGTGATCTCCATTTTTGTGATTCTGTTCCTGTTCTAGTTGTTTGCTTAGTTTGTTTTTATTTTAGGTTCAGTTGTTGATAGTTGTGAATTTGTCATCATTTTACTGTTCATGCTTTTGATCATCTTCTTTTTCTTAGATAAGTCCCTTTAACATTTCATATAATAAGGGCTTGGTGATGATGAACTCCTTTACTTGACCTTATCTAGGAAGCACTTTTATCTGCCCTTCCATTCTAAATGATAGCTTTGCTGGATAGAGTAATCTTGGATGCAGGTCCTTGCCTTTCATGACTTTGAATACTTCTTTCCAGCCCCTTCTTGCCCGTAAGGTTTCTTTTGAGACATCAGCTGATAGTGTTATAGGAACTCCTTGTAGGTAACAGTCTCAAAAGGAGAAATTTTGACACAGATGTGCTCACAGAGAGAACGTCACGTGAAGACACAGGCCAAGGTCACAGAGATGCCACTGAAGATTGGCATAAAGACTGCCGGCCAACCACCAGCAGCTGGGAGACAGATGTGGGACAGACTGCTCCCCACAGCTCTGAAAGGAGCCAAACGCACCCCCACCTTGATACAAACCTCTTGCCCCACAAACAGTTGGAAAACAAATTTTGATTGTGTGAGCTCCCCAGTGTGTCCGAAGTCCCCTCGGAGACTGCTAAGCTGGAGAGATGCCCCAAAAATGATTTGAAAGCTCTTCGAGATGGCTAAGGTGGGGCGCAGACGGAATCGAAGTCGGTGGGCTATAGCCCTGGTTCACACACAGCCCCAACCCGTCCCCAAGGCTCTTCGGAGGCTGTTCTAGACCAGGAACAGCTCACCCTCAGCAAACGCCCGATGCCATGGGCAATCTCTGGTGCCTTCCTGGGGAGACAGAAGAAGTTAGATTTTAAGCCTAGTGGTAACTCCACTTAGGGACGCATTGTGACTTCCATGGGCCTCGCACATTCAGTTATTTTGTGGGTTCCTTCCTCCATTTAAAAATTACATTAAATTTATTTGATAACTTCATTAGTGTAGAAATAAGTATCACCTATGCTGGGCTCATCATTATATACAGGGGTGGGCAAAGGTAGCTGTACAGTTGTCCATACAGAAAAATAATGTAATAATTAATAACTAATACAAGAATAAACTGTTTTTGCATACTCACAATTATAGACCTACTTTTGCCACACCCCTGTATTCATTGCTATTATATTCATTTTATCTTCTAATTGCAAGAGAAATTAAAATGGAAACATCTCTGTGGGCCCCTGGAGGGGTTGTGGGTTCCAGGCACCACCCCTACTCTTCCTATGGGATAACCAGCCGTGCCACACAGATGCAATGAGAGAACCAGTGGGGAGTTGAAGATCCTGCCTCCCCTGTGTGATTTTGCCACCAAGAAAGCAAGTCTTGGAAAGATCTATAAACAAGTGTGTTGGATCTCAGCTGCTTCTCTGTCATTTAAAAGCTTTGCAATCACAGCACAGGTTGCATTTCTTATGTCAAAAAGTCCAAAGTTTGCCTTACACTTTCCCTTTACCTCAGGATGAACCAAAAAATAAATACTCCCAGGTACAGAGAGCTACGACATATTAGCTGCCACCACCTACGAGAATGGAACCATAAATCCACGCCCCTCTCGTCGAGACAGCCGTGGTACGCTGTCAGGACCATACATAAAACATGCCCCTGTGCACTGTATTATCAGCTCTCCTGATTTACTGTATATACAGTCTCCAAGTTAAATACCAACAGAAACACCCGAAAATATATTCTCATGCAGTCCCTGTCTGAAAACCGCATTGCCCAAGTAATGTCTGCTCATTCATCACTGACTTCCTGACACCCAAGGATCATTTTCAGAAATACATCCTATAGCATCGCCCTGCGAAACTCGTGAACACAGAGAAGGGGAAGCTGAGTCTCCAGATTTAAGGCCCAGGCATTTAAAAAGTGACCGTGTTTCAAAAACGAGACCAAGCAATTCCAACAGTTGGTATCTGGCTCCCTTTTAGTGGGGCTTACAGCACCTTCCCTAATGTAATATTCGAATCTGTCTTCCTTCTATGCATGCCTCCTAGCCATAGGAGCAGTGATAACAAATTGAATTAAAAATCCACACTAAATGGTTCTCCCCAGAAACCATTAGGAAGTGTCTGTTTATACAGCATTCCAATGACTTTCCGGGGAAGATGCAGGAGCAGATTTCTGGTCAGGGACAACACGCCAGAACACAAGAATCGGGGGCAGAAAGCAATCCCTAGTCACAGGTTTCTGTCAATACAAGGATGGGAGTGGCATCGTGTAAGTGAGTACACTTTTGCAGATTGAACTGAGTTTGAATATAAGATCTGCAGCAACTACACAGATGACATCTTGGGGAGGCTGATTCCTCATGGACAGCGAGGTGGGCAGTGTCAAATGGGCATTGTCTCCACCACCTCCCTCCCTTCTAACAGGCCCCTGCTCTTGTTTAGGTGACCACCCACCCAGCACCGGCTTCGTGACCATGTAACCTATGCAGTCTAGAACCTTTAAAAGATAATGTATAGAGGTTGCCATGGTTATAAACTCATCAAGTTATAATTCTGTACTTTCCTGGGCAAGAACCAAGAAAGGAGAAGACAAGCAATTTGGGGAAGAGAGCAGCACCAGAAGTCAAGTTCATCTGTGACTTAAATCCTCTGTGATTTTGTATGCTAGCTACTCACCACATGAAGGCAAATCAGAGTAAGAAGGCATGAAACATTTCATTTCAAAGCTCCCTGAAATTGCCAGTCCCACTCTGTAGCTGATTCTCAGCAGAGTCGGAAATGGAGGAGAATGCAGGGAGACGATGCTGTCGGATAACGATGAGCGCTAAGGAGAGAGTGGAACCATTGCTTCTGAATGGCAGGAAGCAGGGGCTTCCCCAGGGCAAGGGTTCTGCCTAGTCCTTAGATTAGAGCTCTCTCTCTAATCTCAGTGGCACAGGACGGTTACCAACCTGGAACAATGCAGAAGCCAGAACCCAACTCAGAGCCTGCAGGTGCTGCCCCGCCTCCCAGCACTCTCTGCAGTCGGCATTGGAGTTCAACTGACACTGAGGACTCACACCTCCCAGGGCTGCTGATCACACAGCTGACCATCCACTCTCACTGCCCTGCTTTGGTTAAGTTGGCACAACTGATTAAAACTTTTTCCCCTTTTGGTGTAATTCTTTGCTTCCTTCCTCACCTTGTTCAAACTTCTTTGAATCGGGGTTCTCTGAAACAGTCTTCCCCACCCACACACCAGTCCCAATTTCTGTTTAAAATATTCCTATGAAAATGGATGGATCCTAAAATCTATTTACTTGGCAGGTAACTTGCCTAATGTGGTCAAGAAATGTGAACAACAACTAATCTAAAGGATGTTATTAACTCCAAAGATCTAAACTACTTAGCTCTTAAAATCCAAATCTTCCCAACAATGGAATCAGTTGCATGGCTATCATTGACACTGACGCTCCCATGTTCTGCTATTTGCAAGAGAGAGGACTTCTCCCTGGCCTGGGGACACGGGAGGATAGGGCCCCTTTGCAAAGTCAGCGACCTTAGAATTGTTACAAGAGTGGGGCCAGAGAAAGGGTTTCTTCTGAGAATGTGTCTGCAATGCAGTTGCAGACAACACGCTGGCAAACAGAGTAAATAATTTCTTAACTACCAACACAGTTGCAGTTTTTATTGGAGTTACACTGGAGATGATTTCATTTAGTAGGAGTTGATTTGCAAGAGGAATTTATTCAACTTCCTAACTTTGCACTGGGGGGTTATTTACGAAACAATTAACCGGGGCTGGGAAGAGGCCTCGATACACCGATAACTGGCCACACAGGAGCCAAAGGGTTCAGGGCCGTCTGCTTGGCAATACCGACCAGCAGCTCCGTGCTGCTAGCCACAGTGGTAACGAAAGTGTGCCGTTGTATGAATGGTGTGTGTCAGAGGCTACCGCTGGGTGTGAGAAGGTGCAGCAGGCATCTTGGCTTGTAATGGGTCACTTTCCACCTGCATTCCACAGAATTACCGCCAGTCCCTCGGCCACAGTCACCAGAGGGGAAAAGCTTAGCTGAAATTGACGTGATGGTCACACACATCGGGAATGGACTTACTGCCAATGTATTGTGCACTTAGGTATGACTAGAATGGCAAACTTCATGTCATATATATTTTCACTCAATGAAAATGTACTTATGAAGATTATTTTTTAAAAAGAGTGATATATAGGATATATAGGAGTGATGCATAAAAAGTAATGCATATATATGTATATGCATATATATAATATAGGCCATTTTTATGTCTTCTTTGGGGAAAAAAAAGTCTATTCATTTCCTTTGCCCCACCCTCATTTTTCAAAGATTTCATTTATTTATTTTTAGAGGAAGGGGAAGGGAGAGAGCCAGCGTTCAGTCTACTGACCCACAGCAGCCAGGGCTTTTTTAAAAAAGATTTTATTTGCTCCCTTTTTAACTGGATTGTTTATTCTTTGGCTGTGGAGTTGTATGAGTTCTTTATAAATTTTGAACATTAACCCCTGACCAGATATGTGATTTGCAAATATTTTCTCCCATTTCACAGGCTGTTTTTTCATTTTGTTGACAGTTTCAAGCAACAATCCTAAATAAATTTGTAGCCATAAAATTTTGTCTGTTGTCACAAAACCATTCAAGCCTGCCAATTTTTAGTCTAGCAGGGGCTCAAATGATTGAGAAAGAATTTGCTTTTCTGTCACAAAACACAAATTCTCTGGAAGCCCAGAAGGAATGATTTCACATGCTCTGGTGTTTTGTTACGGATACTTAAGGACTGCAATACAAACTCCTAAAGAAAAGAGCGTATTTCCCCCGCTAAAAACCTTAAAATAACAAGAGTGTGAGCAGCATGGACGATCATTTAGCCAACGCTGGGCTTACCCTTCAAGCCAGACGCAGGAGCCTCGGATGGAGGAGGACCCAGGCTCCTGAGGCCAAACCACAGAGCCCAACGCCAAGAAATCACCTAGTTCCCACTCCAGAGCACTTCGGGGTGGTTTCTCCTCTGTCACAGGATTTTTAGTTCTCTTTTATCAACCTTCACACACAAGAGAGCTGAGGAAAGTGTGGAGGCCACACGAGCCAAACCTGTGCAGCGGGGGCTCAGGTGGCTGGTGGGCCAGGTGCTGCTCGGGACCTTGTCCTTGGCCTCCTCTTTGACCCTGGCGATTTCCCCCCACCAGTCAGAATCGGACCCTGCACCGAAGATGGCTTAGGTCCCGACTCTAACACAAAGGATCCTTTTGAAAAGCTTCATAGCCTATCAAGAGGATTTTCACTGGCCTCCCAGAGGCTGTATCAGAATGACTGAGGGAGGTTTTGGTTTTTTCTCCTACACTATGGGCGTTCACTGCCCTCTCCTCCAAACACGCGCGGTCCCTGCAGTGGACGAGCACCCGCTCCTTGGTGAGAGGCCAGGGGCGCGCGTGGCAGCACTTCTATGGGATGGGACGCCCAGTTCCCGGCGCTGTGTCTGCGCCGTGCGCCTCCCGCCCTGTCCCAAGGCTCCCAGCTCACCTGGAAACCAGGAGGAGGGGCTGGTCCCCGCTCTGCCACCTCAGGGCCAGGTCACCTCACCCCACCTCAGTCAGTGCCAGCGTTTGGGGTGTGGGGAAGGCCAGGGAGACGATGGGGTGGGCGGGGCGAGCATACAAAGCGCTGAATGTAATTCGTTAGCATTATGAGTAATCATCTTACCCACCGGGAGCGCTAATGCGGGCACAGCACAGGGTCTGGAGATGCAAGGAGGCTGAATGCTAACCAGTGACAAATAAACAATGCCCTGCTTTATGAGAAAAAAAGCTCCTACTTCTTGCTACACTAAAGAGAAAAGAAATGGAAATGAAGGAGTGAGTTGGAGGAAGCTGCTGAGAAGTGTGAATGCGTGTGCGGAGGGAGACTCAGCCTAACTTTGTGTAGCAGCGGTGACCATTTTCTTTCCCAAAGGGACTGTGAACACCAGGATTTTCTTTTGGGTTGGCCAAAAAGCCTGTTACATTTTTTTCCATAAAATAAAAGATACATTTTTCACTTTCACCAATAACTTTATTAATTTGGATATTCTGAATGTGTCAGCTGTCTCCTGCAGCTGGATTCTAGTGGGTAGAGGCCAGGGGTGCTGCTAACCATCTTCCAGAGCATCGGACAGCCCCACAGCAAAGAGGTACTTGGCCAAAAGGTCAGTAGTACCAAGAAACTTTGCAAACCATTTTTGAGCACCTTCTCATACATGGCACAAATCTTTTTTTGTGCATTTCAGTTACATTTTTACCTTTGCTGAAATAATAAAGCATAATATGCTGAACATATTGTGTATTTTCTTCCATCTTCAATATTAAAATGGCTGACCAAAATTCATCAATTTTGATGTTTTTTAAAAAATGCACACTGATATGACAGCTGTCACAACACAATCTAACAAAATTGTTTTGAATGAAGTCAAGGACAAATAAGCACCCCTAGAGTCATCGTATGGAATAGATTAAATGAACATTTTGGCCAACCCAATGTTTCCTTGTGTTGTTTCCCTCTGACTTCTTATTGTACTGGAGAAAGCATGGGGGTTATCGCAGAGAGAGAGGACAAAGGCAACACCGCCCCGGGACAGGCTGTGGTGACGGAGAGCAGCAGCCTGTGGGCGCACTCACGGTGACGTCTGACCAACCCGGGTTCCCTCGAGGATGTGGTGCTGTCTTTTTTTTTTTTTTTAAATTACTTTATTGTTGTTCAATTACAGTTATTTGCATCCTCTCCCTCCCCT